>PVKZ01002189.1:0-237962 GCA_004027375.1 Macroglossus sobrinus
TCCCTCCTTCCCTCCTTCCCTCCTTCCCTCCTTCCCTCCTTCCCTCCTTCCCTCCTTCCCTCCTTCCCTCCTTCCTATGGCTTTTAAAAAATGTTTTAAACTTATTTGTTCTATTGTGATAGTTTTCAAACTTTCCTTACAAGAATTTTTACTCAGCTCTTGATACAAACTTGCTAAATAACAAACCCAAACTCAGTAGAATGAGGACTGAGGATAAGTTTGAGCTCTCTGTGGATTCTCCAAAACAAATACCACTGGAGTTAAAATTGCAATAGACCCTCCTTATCCAAGATTTAACTTTCCTGTGGTTACCTGTGGTCCAAAAAGATTACCATAAAAAGTTCCGGCAATAAACAATTCATGTATTTTAAATCATGCACCATTCTGAGTAGTGGGGTGAAATCTCACGCCTTCCCGTGCCATCCAGCCCCAGATGTGAATCGTCCCCTTTGTCCAGCATCTCCACGCTGCCTCTGCTCTGTCCTCTAGTCACTTTGCAGCCGTCTTGGTTACCAGAGATCACCTTCTGAAGGCCCACATTGAAATATTACCACGCTAGGAATTAGAGCTTCGACATGTGAATTTTGGAGGAACTCGAACATTTAGTCTGTAGCAACGCAGTGCCATAAACGTTTACAAGGTGCTCCCTGTTGAAGGAGGAAGCTGTGTAAACTGACGCGCAAAGCAATTAGCGTTACATCACAAAAAGAAAGAATTGTTCATTACCTGTGAAAGCATAGAAGAGAATGAAAATCTGAGATAAAGCACGCAGTCTTAAGAAACACAGAAAATGATTAGAGGGAATAATGAAAGATTTGTTACATCCTTCAGAGACAATATTTACTCTCTATGCCTCCAGAAAAATAGAAATGACAGAGAGTTTGAGTTTCCTGCGTATTCCTGTCTTCTGTTGGTTATTTATGTCTGCTCACACTAGGTCCTCTCCATTTCCCACATGACAGTGACAGTGTCATTGTAAAGATACTTATGTGAGTGTGGAAAGATCACTTGCAGCCGCCCCAGCCCTAAAAAAGTGTGTTACTAAGTTTCCTAAATTATCCTGACATCTTCCCAATATTATGAATCCTCATGCATAAAAGAACAGTGTTATTAATATTCACTAATCTGGGGTTCATACACTAGATATTTATTGGGGAAAGAAAGGGGAGGAGGACTGTTTTAGGGAAATCGTATTGACTATAGAGTCAGCGAGACCTCCAGTTTTTCTAGAAACAATTAGAAATGCAGGAAAAATATAACAAAAGCTTTAGCAATAGGCAAAAGTCTTCACTCAATCTTCTACGCAGCCATGGTTACTCTGTCTTCTCTTCTGGTTTCCTGGTACTTTTCTCTGACCTCATCCCTCACTGTTGTCCATTTTGATCGTTCTATTCAGCTGCCAACAGCACTGGCCTTGTTACTGTGCTTTGCACATCCCAGGCATGCTCCTGCCTAGGGCCTCTGCTAGGACTGTTTGCTTTGCTGGGTACACTCTTCCCCCAGCTGTGGGCAAGGCAACTCCCATGCCTCTTTCTGGTCTCTGTTCAAATGTCACCTTCCTAATGAGCTCTATTATGACCAGCTCAAATCGCTGACATGACAACATGCCCAGCCTAACCTTTCATAACACAGATCACTCTCCAGCTTGTTGAGAAATTTGTATATCACTGAGTTTAGTCTATGTTGCACGTTTCCCTGGACCATTATGTCAAACCACAGTATTACCTCAAGGGGGAATGTTTTCATCTGTTGTAGTGGGATGGTGGCTAAGTGATGCACACTAAGTATCTGGTACATAGTGTGCACTTTAAATATTTGTTCAATGGATGATTATGTGATAAAGAAATGAATGGTTATTTAAATATATTACTGAGCTCATAGGAAAGTCAAGGCAGCTTTTAGGGCTAAAACACAGAGGTTATAAAAATCCAGAGGTAGAGGCTTTGTCCTAAAGATGCAGCTACACAGTGGGATGAGGGGTGTTGATCTTAACACAGACGAACTGTTACCAGAAGACAAAGCTTATGGTTCTCAAAAGGTGAGAGTTAGGCTTAAGATGTACAAATAAAGCAAACACAGATGAGAAAATTAAATCAATCAATCAATCAATCAGTAGCTAAGCTGGTAAAAATCAACACAAATCATCTTTGGTAGAAATCTGTCTTTGCAGTTATATTAGTTCGTTCAGGCTGCTATAATGAAAGACAACAAGCATGTGGCTTAGATGACAAGAAAGTTCTTTCTCCATCACTGGAGGATACAAGTCGAAGATCAAGGCAGCAGCATGGTCCAGTTCTGATGCGGCTCCTCCTCCTGGCTTGCTGACAGCACCTTCTCCCTACGCCCTCACAGGGTAGAGACAGAGAGAAAACAAGGTTTGGCATCTGTTCCTATCAGGACACTAATGCCGTCAGACTAAGATGTTGTCCCATGATCTTATTAACCATAGGCACCTCCAAAAGGCTCCATTCCCGAATACATGAGGGCTTCAACATGTGAATTTGGGAGAGAGACACAAAAAATTCAGCTGATAGCAGCAGTATATCCAAAGGTACTTACTGGTCTTTCATTATTTTCTTAAAAATTTCTTGAAATATTTAAATACACTCATTTTTATTGTTTATCCATTAATCGTGTGTGTTTCTTGCATATTTGATTCTGCTTTTTCTTGATTCTAGAAGTGGTTTGTATGCTCATGCATTCTGTGATCGGTGGTTGTTCTGAGCCCAGATCCCTTAAAATTTCATCCAAGGGAATTCTTTGAGTCTTTGCTTTAAGAATATTTAAGAAAGTTCTTCCAGAAACTATACAGATTCATTCTACCCATGTGCCAGTGTCACTGCCACGCTATCGCCGCTTTCTATTTAATTCTTGCTCTGGGATTTTTTGGGTCCCACAGGTAGAGATGATGGATTGCATATATGCATGAGGTTGGCTGCTTACGATTAAGGTATCACACGGCAGATGTTTTTCCCTCTACCTAGAGTTTGGACTGAGACAACCACGTTTTCATACTACCCCTTTGGTGTGTTTTTCCAGCGCTCACGCTGTAGGTTTTGCTCTTAGGAAGAGTCCCAGTTTACATGGTGCCTCTGATACCGCTTCTCACATCAGACGGGTCACAGACCTGGTCAACTGTCCCAGCCTTCAGCCAGTCACAATGGATGCTCCGGGACTCGGGAAGCCGGAAGAAGACCCCAGAGTCATCAACTTCAGCACCTGCTTAGTTCCCTGGGAAAAGCTAATGGATTTTTTGTCCTTTGATGATATTTCTTTCATATGTTGCCAACTCAGCTGGGCTTTTCTAGGATGATTTTTTTTCAGGATATTCAGTTAGTCATATTTCCAGAAATGGATGCTGTTTCATTAACTTTTCAAACTTGCTTCCCTAGTTTCTGAAAGACTAAAAAACTAACTGATCCTCTCCCATTTCCTTCCTCAAGAAATGAGTATTTCACATATATACTCTGTGAAATGACTGTATTTTTAAAATATCTTTGGCCATACATGGCACTTATTTACTCTGATGATAAAATGGCATATGTAATAATAATAATAACAAACCTCTGCTAATTATGTATATCTTCCATTCTCTTTGAGTTTTGAGAATGATTATACTAATTTTAGATTAGAGATTAACATCAGGTTTTTTAGCTCTACCTCAGTTTTTCCACTAGGAACTGTGAGTTCTTAGAGAAAACAGCCTAGCAGGTTCTGAATTCTTCTAACTTTGGAAAGAAAAAGAAATGAAAAGGAAATTAAGCTCTTAAAGGTAGAAAGCATCCTATTACCTCTGCCCCATTCACACTCCGGCAGAATTTAATTTAATTTTTCATCAGTCCTCGCAACACTAAACATAAAACACGTTTTCCTTAGAAGAATCTGTTCTGTCAACACCAATTGCTGTCTCAAAGTAGGGAAAAAATAAGAGTGAAGAGAGGAATGCAGAAAGGCAAGTATGGGGAATAAGAAATAATAGAGAGAAAACATCTTTTATTTCTTTCTCAAAATATAGGAGAGCAATAATAAGAAGGCCGCATGTATGTAATTTATATTTGTTATGTTATATTAAAAATTCTTCTCCTTAGGAAGCAAGTATATGTACACAGGGACACTAATATAAAAAATAACTAATAAAACATGAAATGAACACATTTTAATGTTTCAAAAATGGCATGCTATATAAAATTCCTTGAACCGTATGTAAGCAGATTTGATTCAAAGAAGCAATTGTAGAGATGAGCTTTTACTGCTAAAGGCTTACTATCCTAATTAAGCAATATGTCATATTAACATCCTTAGATAGTAGCTTTATGCAAATTCCTACTGCATACTATTCACCTACGTATCTGCCTGTCTCTCTTCAAATGAGCTAACTCTCATACTTGTATTAACAGAGAACAAAGAAGGCAACACTAAAGATGCCTTTCTCTGGTAGAAAATGATGTCTTAGATAAGGCTCTGAGATATGATAGGCCCAGAGCATAGGCATAAGGGGGGACGCTGGGTTTCAGACATACTAGAGTCAGGGATGCTAAAGCCACCAGAGGTAGAGGACACGGGAGCTAGCTGATCAGAAACACTGCGTACACAGCCACTTTTAGTTCTGAGAGAAAGTCTAGTTGATGCAGACAATGCTTTTTTTGGGGGAAATGCTTATAAATTCTGAAATTGCCCTCAACTCAGAAAAGCAAGTCTGAAAGGAAGTGTTCTGGGCTCTTAAGACAATCTATGAAAGAATGAACACAACACACAAAGAAAAAGAACTACTTAAGTGCCCTCTGCTTGTCAAGACCTTTAATATTCACAGATATTCCAACTGGTAATGCATTACTCCCGTTATCAGATGTCCACTGAGTCTGTTAGGCATCAGGCACTCTGTTAGCTGCTGCAAATACACTGAGAGTGAGACATTCTCTACCCAGCCCTTCCAGAGCTTAAAGCCAGTTTAAAAAGTGTATAGATGAAAACAAAGCAATGATGAGTCACTTCTATAAGCTTATTGCTTCCAGCCAAGTGCACAGAGGGGGCTGTTCCTGGAGTGGAATGCCAGAGGCAGGAACGTGTAAGGGAGGAGAGAGGTCCAGCCCAGCACCGCTGCAGGGCGCCAGGATGCTCACAGCAGGATAGCCGTGGATTCCCTGTGTGACGCCCGAGGGTCAGGTCCGAGGGAGTGCACAGCCTATAACAGGTAAATTTTGTATTAAAAGAGTGTAGTTAAAATCTGGTGAGACTAAGCTCACTCTTTGAGAGGTAGGGTTTGGAGAAATTCCCATTAGATGCATTACATACAGAGAGGGAAGCTTTTCACTGATACTCACCTCTGCGGGAGGGATGGGGCATCACTGCCCACAGGTGTTTTGTGTGCTCTTAATGGTGGAAGCTCACGTTTTCTGCAAACAGGTGTGAGAGCGTTAACTAACTAAGCTTTAGGGTTGCCGCAAACACATTTTGGCCATAGATAATACAGTGAGAACAGAAGTCAAGTAACGGATTTCTAGAGAGGAGTTCTGGGTTTTGAAATGAGACATCGAAGAGTGTCCTAGATTAAGAAGATTCTGGGTGATGAAGAAGTTCCCTTAAGATACAGCTCAGCTGAGCGATCATCAAAGCCTGGGCAGGCCCTTTAAACTTGCCATCCACGGCCATGAGGTTGGCCCGCTGGTATTTTTATACAGGCTTTTTCTTTGGAAGCTCATTTCCTGTATTATGTCTGCAGAGATGGTGCTATATATAATGGATATACAGAAAAATGACTTTTTTCACTGCAAAAATGCTGTTTTTAGTAATCAAACAAGGAATTATAAGATCAATTTTAAACAAAGGAGTAGCTGATCCTGTGTATGACCTTAAAAATTAATAGATAAGGTAAAAATGCATCGGCAACAATGAATTACCTGGCAGACAACAGGAGCCAGAGGGGACCCCGACGGCAAAAAGCACCACGTGGAAGCTGGCTGCTGCCGTAGATGCCCGCCTGAGCCCTGGACCCGAAGGGCAAAAGGTCAAACACGTACAGAGCCATGCGATTTTAGGAAATCAGTGTGCTATCCCTGTCTCAATGTCCTCACGATAATAAACAATATAAAATGATAGTTTTCAAAATGAACAATTTTAAATTAACAAAATGGCTTATAGTAATAAAACTTTGATTCTGCCGTGAGACTCGATTAAACCGATACACGTAGAACACGATGAGTGATGCCTGGCAGTCAGCGACCATCTCTGACTGCTTTTGTTAATGTCATGGAATGATATCGTAGAAACCACAGAAGACCCCAAAACATAACACGTGCTTAACATCGTTTGTTAAATCGTAGTCTTCCAGGGAAATCAGTCTGGCATGTCTTGAGGCGTTACTGAGCAAAGAGTTTAAGTGCCTCTGGATACGCCTATAGGCATCAGGGCAAATCTGTCTAGGAAATTATGCTCTTTGTGGCTCAGAGTATTTCAGCTGCTTTCTGTGGCCAATCCAATGTCTCTTTTTCACTTCACTGCTTTACGAGAATTGGCAAGGAACTTTATTTTGTCAAAAAAATAAAAATAAAAATAAAAACAGAGCATTCGCACACACCTGCCCATTCGCTCAGCAAACTGATTTGTAAGCACGTGTTTAAGACATGTTAATAAATTTTATATAGTTCCCCTCATTTCAGAATGTGGGGCCCAAAACAATATCGGCTTTTACCCAGATTGGGAAACTCAGATAGCCTGCCCAGCAAGGGCCTGAAGTACAGAAGCTGAGGATGGGAGGTGAGGATGGGGGGCGCTGTTACAGGTGCTCACTTGTCACAAACACACCTAAGGACAAGTAGGAGAGTGGGCACTGCCTTAAGTCATGAAGATTAAAGATGGTTGAAGATGTAGACGCCACTGTCCCAAATGTTTTCCTTAAAAACCTTTGTTTATTCCTCACTGCTATACACTGGGCCCGTGTTTCCAGGTCGCTTCTGCATTTTGGCATTTCGGCCACCAACGGCTAAGCTCCAGCCTTCGAAGCGAGGCTCTGATCTATTTCTGAGGCGTTTCTTCCACCCTCCCTGGTAGGACTCAACCTCTTTGAGGAGCAGACGTGACAGCTGCATCACCCCTTTCTGTCAGCTGTTCCCCTCACGCTTCCTGCCCAGCAAAGTCATGTTATGACAAACACTGTGTCAATGCCGGGGACTGGCGAGGTGCCAAGACCATATTGTCTTGTCACTAGTTGTTAAGTATGGCTTGAGGAGGACACTAAATGTGCTTCTCAGTAAATGGCATCTGTACGAGGTCCAGATTTTACAGTCATATGGAGATGGCTCGGCCCTGTTCCTCCTTCATAGTCCCTTATTTTAAATCGAACTTAAGGCCGCACTGGTTTTGGAGTCAGCTTGTCAGCCTCCCCAGGGATTGGCTTGCCAGGATGGTCACTCATAAAGGGGGCTGTCTTTTGCAAAACCAGCTGGAAAAGGCTTTTTCAAACAGGAATTCATGTTAGGCAAGATTTTAAAGTCAATACCTCTTGTTCAGAATCCAGAAAAAAGAAACAAGCAATTTCTTTCTTGTCAGGACAAATGGTTTATAATCTCAGTTGCCTTATGTCACTGTTTCTCCAGTCACGCATATGTTCAGGGACGTTTGAGAGCCTGGTGGTCAGAGAAAAGTCTCAGTAATAAATACTCCTATCAGCGTGTTAGGCTTTGGACAGCCTGGAGAGTCCAGAAGGTGACCATATGTAAAGTTTAGCTAATACTCCTTTTTCTCTGATGTTCAACTAGAAAAAAAGAGAGAAAATAACCTTTCTGGAAAAGTATTGATAGGAAAGTTAGATGACACCAGTTAATTGTTAGGGAGGACCTCGTGATAATATGTTAATAACCCTTAGGATAAATAAAGTGGTGATAAGAAGTCTGTGCCTTGCTCAATTTCATTGAGGTGGTTAGTCTTCTTGTATCTTAATCACACTAAATTACACTTTATCATTGATGCTCTCTGTCTGTGTGTGTCCATACACATTTACCGTCTGGGTCGCTGGAGGAAGACATGACCTTGACAGCTGTGAAGAAAGATGTGAGTCTAGGGCATGTGTGAAGGGAAGGTAGGATAGACGGTTACTTTCATACAGGGCATCAGGAAAGCACTTTAGGTTAAAAAGTTAAAATGACAAAATATCAATAAAGCAATAGGTCTAAAACACAAGTTAAACGGAAATTTGCTAGTGTTCTCTCCTTAATGACAATATTCATATGAGGTTCGGAAAATAGAATTCCCAAAGAGGACACACCAATCATCTTCACAGTAAAACAAAATTTTATTTTTTGCTAATCTGGATAATCTTAAGCTTTATCTGTCAAA
The DNA here is from genome assembly GCA_004027375.1 of Macroglossus sobrinus. Lineage (NCBI taxonomy): Eukaryota > Metazoa > Chordata > Mammalia > Chiroptera > Pteropodidae > Macroglossus > Macroglossus sobrinus. The sequence continues at coordinate 8,332 of PVKZ01002189.1, forward strand.
TGGGGAAATAATAACTAACACAGATGTTATAGGGATTACTTAGTGATAACGACATCTACAAAGTGATAGAATAGTGCTTGATACATGTCAAACCCTCAGTATATGGTAGGTGGGGGTATTATTATTGTTATTTTAATTATTTTTATATATCTCTTTGATATCATTTCAGTGGAATTGTTTGCTCCTAGAGACTGACATCTATTTCAAGAGTTTGAAAAATAAAAAGAATCATTTAATTGACAAAGCTGCATAGTCAGTAAAGTTAAGAACATTTACTAGAAGTCACAGTACCTCATTCATAGAGCTCTGGTCACGGTAAGCTTTATAGGTTCTGTCACAGATTTTTCCACCATTAATGGCACCTGTGCTTACTGTATATGAAAATGTGAAGGTTAAAGATGAGACCGTAATTCATCTTTTCATCTTGCTATACATTGTTCTCTCTCACGCAGAGATTCTGGGACTCAGCCCCTTAATCTTAAGATAATCCAAATTTGATCAAGATTAATGGATAAAAGATACCAATTAATGGGGAAGTTTAGTTCTGGTTTCCATCATCACCACCAGTCACTACAGTCATTCATTGCCATTTCTGGAATCACCGTTTAAAAATTAAGAATATTTAAATGAATACTTTAAAACTCTATTTTTATAATTATTTCAATCATATAAACAAAAAAATGTAATATTTATTTGTGTCTAGGTGTGGTGGGAGAATATATATATATTTTATTCTCTAATTCAGAATCTGTAGCTAGAGTCTTTGAAGACAGCTTTTGCTGACCTGGAAAGTTCATTTAAGAAAAAAAATATATATATATGTCTTCCCCTTGTCAAAAATAATGAAGGTTTTAGATTTCTTCTCAAGCTAATATCACCTATTGGCAAGAAAAAGAAATTATGAGGCATATTTAGCAAGAGAGAATTTTACCGTCTATGAGAAAGATTAAGCTTAATTATGAATTCAATTTATAAAGTCTATTGTCACCAAGAGATATTTTAGCTCTCGACTTTGAGTATAGCAATATGCTTTAGTCCTAATTTAAAGTGACCGAGACTCAACTGACAAAGGAAGGACATTCTATGCCATAGCAAATCAGACACTGCTTGACTGCTATTCTAATTTTTTTCACCTTCTTTTTTTTCTTGTGAAATCTTTATGATTATCATTGTTTAAAAAGACTTTGGTGCCCATCCTCATATAGCATAAAGCCTCCCCATAATTTCTAACAACTGAGAAACAGAAAACTATTGAAAAAAGACAAAAAAAAAAGCTTACTCTCAGATCATTCTCTTGCCCATCTAGTCTCAAACCACAGCCCCAACTTTCTCCCTGAACCCCTAAAGTTACATAAAATATCAGAGTTGTCCTAGAGGTATTTAGGATAAAATATGTTAAAAGCACATGACCCTGCAGGCTGCAAACCCACCAAGTTCCAGGGAGCCTCATCTAAAGATGCTTCAGAGCCCTAATATCTAGAGTTTTCCAGAACCTTCCTTCTAGAACTAAAACCATCATGAGAATGAGTGAGGATGTGATATCCTATTTCTTTTCTAGTTCTATTTTCTAGGTCCATTTTGTGTCTTAAGTCCTTGACAGTCAAAATGCTAGACGAAGATCAAAACATGGCTGCGTCTCAAATAAATACAACCTCTGTTCTGAGGATGACTGTTCTGAGTGACAAGGCTGGAATCAGAGCATGAAATGGGATCCCTTTTGTGCACGCTCCTTCTTCTCTTCTTTTTCAATGTCAAGTTCTTACAGTTTCTGGAACATGGCCCAAGAGCTAAAGAAGAAGAGAAATAATCTTTTTCCATCTTAAAATGCGTTATTATTAGGATGAACTTAGCAAAGAAATAACATTTTGCCAGAGGTCATTTAGTCCACTTATTAACTGACAGCCGATGACAGTGAGTCCTCTCCCTCTTTCTCATTAACTGAATCCTTTCTTGCTCCCCTTTTGAGTAGGTGAACCTACCATATATGATCCAGCACCCCTGTCCCAACCCCTGAAACAAACATTTTTAGAGTGAGAGTGGGTACTACTAATAATTATTCCAGGAATGTGGGCATTTGCCAGGACTGTCCTGGACCAACTGGGGTGGGCCAGGAGGAAGAGCAGGCATCCCGATATTGAGAAACAAAATTATTTTATGGTGAGGCTCATATGGCATCCTCTGTCTCTCTCCCTTTCTTTCATAGTTATTTTGGTATGACAAAATCAGGATAAGCTCGGCCTGTTGTTGGTGGCGACGATCCAGATGTAAAAGATCATGTAACTGCCCAAGGCATCACTGGCTGAGATTATAACCGGAGCTTATAAGACTATACCCATGAACCTCCTTCTAGGAAAATGTAAATCCTCAATGAGACAATTGGGATTCTTTATTTGTCTGTATAAACTAGTCTTAATCAAGATAATATATAAAGAAAGGAGTCTTCTTGCCTGAAGAGAGGTCAGTTTTTTTCAGCTTTACATTTTTAATGTTTGCTATAATTTCCAAGGAGAACAAGGCAAGCTGTCATTTCAGTAATAACTCTCAAGTACATCTCGCCTTTCTGAGGGAAGTTAAAAAAAAAGTAGGAGCACCTCTCACGAGCATCTATGTGAAGTGATGATCCTCGAAGCTTACGTTTCCCTTTTACTTACAAGTACTTTCTCCAGATTAAGCAGTAACATTTTGGCCAGAAAGTATGTCGTTATCTGTAAGTGCATTAGCTGGGTTAATATTTGATATTATAAATCAAGAGTCAACCATTAAGTAAAGGGTTGATTTGGAATGAAGGAATATTTTAGAAAATCCTGAACCTAGAAATGAGACTCGTCTCAACAAAATTCAGCTAAATGTATAAAAGACCATCAGTACTACCCTAAAGTGGAAAAGCTATAGCAAACATTTTTCAGAATATCCCACTAAAAGTCACATTTTTATTACTTGCATGGCTCTCTGTAGATGCAAAATGAAATTGATTTTATTAAAGAATATGTATATATGTATACATACTTTGGAGAGATTGCATGTAGAGTGTCTGAAAATTAACTTTGATGCAAAAGAGAGAGACAATAGAAACATGTTTTTCTCTAAAATCCAATATTATCTACATATTAATTGTACATAGTTGAGTAGTGTCAGGTTTAATATAGTGGTTCAAATATTAACACATAGTTTACGTCATACTAAAGGGTTATTTTTTCCTTCAGATACTTTTTTCTAGGAACTGCATAAAATCCTGAATAGCACAGCCCCTTTGAGAACTGCCTCGAGTTTGTTTCTACGAGTTAATATTCCAGTGTTGCTGACAAACTGAGCTGACCCTTGTAGAAAAGGTTCTCGAACACACCCATTTCTCTCTGGCTGACACGGCCTGTCCACATGGCAGTTTTCAGAAATCCTGAAATCTCAGTTATATTGTGTCACACTTTTCATTTGCTCAGTTGAAGATACCAGTGATAATGCAAAGTGGGGACTCTAAGAAATGCAGCCCATAACCTGGTCCATAGTTTTATGGGAAAAGGTTGCTCAGTCAATGGAACATTCCACTATCACCTCAGACATGGCTAATTTCTTTATCATTCCACATGGGAACAAAAAGAGCAGTGGCAGCTTCTGACAACTTCGACTGATTGGTAGCAAGAACCATGATTGGTATTTAATATCTAACATGTACATGGAGGTGAGTGAAGAGCAGTGCCTAAAAAATATGGATGTGCCATTACCTGAGAAAAGCATTCTCTACCCACCACAGGTTTCATTAAAAAAAAAAAAGTACTAGCCCTACTCTATGTTCCCTTCCTTTTTGTGATAGCAATATTTTCAACAAGGCAAAATGGAAGAAGTTAGGACTCTGATTTTCTAAGTTCTGGGAAATTCGATAGATTGAAGCAAGTGCCTTGCTCCTTGATGAGAACACTTCCAGCCTTGGAGAATGTACATACATCCTTTTACATCCTTTCACTGGGATTCTGAATGCTGCTTTTTCTCGTCTCTAATTTTGCCTTCTGAACGTCGCACAATTTCTTTCTTACTCAGGGGTTGTCAAAAGGAGTGGTTTAGATGTGCGCCTCTGTTTTCGGTTTTAGAACTCCATTCGAAGTGACTGACAAGACATAGCACTGTGAGTCAGCGATGACGCTGAGATGCAGGAGCAGAGAGCTGGGATGTAAAAGAGAAAACACCCGTTCTCATCCCGGATCCTTTCTCTGGGGCGTGAGCTCATGCACGTTGTCCTAAAAGCTTCACCAACCAAGTCGGCTCGCCTGTTAAACAGACATACGACTGCCTACTTCTCTGGAAAACAAATGAGATGATGTTCATAAAGCCCCTTTTACAATGTCTGAAATGTATTAGATTTTTCAGTTTTCTCACATTATTAAGAGTTTTAGGAAATGCAAAGCTGATCATAGTCAAGTCTGTGGCCTCCGAAAGTCGGTTCTACTTGCGTCTCATGACCACCTCGAAATCTGCAGCCTTCTCGGACCGTGTGGTGGGCACATCTTTCCCCCGTCGCCCAGTTTCCTGCTTTGCTTCCATCTTAATGCTCAGAACCATTGCTGGAGGGTGTCTGAGGATATAGGAAGGAGGAGATAACAAGCAAGGAAGGGATGTGCACTGGGTTTTCTTTATCTAAACACATTATTAAAATGTGTGTTCTGACATTACTCTTCAGATCTCAATGACACCTATCACCTTATCTCCCAGCCTTAGACCCGTTCAGGTGTTTATTGTGAATTTTCTCCTGACTGCTGGTCCAGGTATGAAATGGTCCAGATTGCCCTCTGACTGTTCCTCTGAGATGTCGATGAATCTTTAGATCTCCTTTGAACAAACACACTGTGACACTGTTCGTAAGCTGGAAGCTCCCTGTGGTTTTATCTTTAGGAAAAACACTGCGGCTGGAAAATTTATCTTCTAATCACAACTCTTCCTGCCCTAGATGAACCTTCAACCAAAAAAGTCATAATGATTCTCTATGTTCACCAGCTTCCTGCTTCAAGCTGATAAGCGGCATACTGAGGCATGAATTTCAGAAGAAGCAGCAAGTGTAAACACTGTAAATCTGAGACAGTAGCACAACATGCTTGCCATTTTGCCTGACTTCATGGCACCCTCCTGAGAGGAACGCATCGTACTGTTAATTTCAAATACCAATATGAGTGTGGCTTATAATAGCTCTTTGTTTCCCAATTGGGAGCTCATCGTATGTAACTATGGATATTCCTGAACATCTCTCCCCACCAAGGAACAAACTCAGTAAATACTGTGATACTTGACAGTCTGGGTCCTCTCTTGGCTCTGTCTGTGGAAGGAAAAGAAAGAACTAAAATTGTTCAAAACTTTTTATCGTATTCTATTTCCCACTACCTGGATGCTCTGAATTTCCTGAAATGACTCTTCTATTTGTCTTTCTGGGTCTAATTCAGTAATTTATTTTGTTTTCATTAAAGTGAGATGTGAATTTGGGGGAAATGAATGAAAGTAGAAAGATTGCAAGAGTCAACATGGGCTGTGATAACTCAGAGGGCAAGTATAATTGATGGTTAATAATATTTCCATTTTGTTAGAATCGAAGCAATATTATTTATATAGATAAATTCTCATCACTTAGAATTTGCAATTACTTCCTTTGAAAATAACTTTTGTTGTTTGATTATCCTCATTATAGATAAATTTTGCAGCTGATTTTTGTGTTATATGATCTATCATTAAGTTTCAAATCAGAGTTACCAGCTCAGTTACTTTTCCCAAATCTGAAACCCCATCTCCGATTTCCCATAAGATCTTTCTACGGAGATGACTAACAGGCACCTCAAATCTGAGCAGTTAAAATAGCATTCACTGTTATGCTTTGTCTCCCATTATTATTCCTGCCCCGAAGTCTTTATTAATGGTAATGCCGTCTACCCAATTATTGAACCATTAACTTAGATGTCATGCCAGAAGTCACCAAGTCCTGCTGATCCTAGATGTGAAATAAGTATAGAATTTATTGTCTTTATTTTCACTGACACCCTGGATCAAGCCCTCATCATATCCACCCAGGACATTAGTATAATCTCTCAATTGACTCTAACTCACCATTCAATTTTCTCATTTAAATTTAAACAGCGATCTCTATAAAAACAAAGGGCATGCGATTATATTTGAGATATAGGCATGAAGGGAGAGCACAAACTACAGTGTTTTCTAGAGAACAGTTACTGAATAAATGTTATTCCAACAAAATGTGGCATATTGAGGAGTTTTCATACATACTACCACTGATAAGACATTATTGGGGGATTTTAATAGATTATCCTCACCCACTAGGGGATTATTTGAATTGGTGAGAGAAACTGAAAAGAGAAAAACTAGTTTAGAAACTATGACATTAGCCAAGGTCATTCACAACATGTTTCTGAGTTTGGCACATAAAGATGATGGAACAGAGATAAAAGTGTTGAGAGCTTATGTAAGAAGAAAAATAAAAATACTGGGAGGTATAATACCTGTTAGATAAAAACATTATCTTTGAAATCGCTTGAGGCAAATTTATGTGGTGGGAAAAAAACCATGGATAAAAGAACCTTTTAAATATCAAAATGTAAAAGGAAAATAATCATTATAATCTATACATTCATTGAACAATTATTTTTAAAGTACTATAAAGATTTTTTGACAAGTAGCATCTTATGTAATGTTAGGACAAAGATGTTCCATATTTTTTAAAAATGGGAGAAAACTCACGATAGAATAAAAGTCAAAGAGAAAGAAAGTTGAAAATTTCAAGAAACATAGTATTCAATAAAACCAAACACTCAGCTTAATTAAATAGGCTAAATACTATTTAATTTGGAAGGTAAGTAGTTACCGATTACTTTAAAGAAAAACATTTTATAGAGTACTAAAGGATGGTTATTATGGTGAATTTAGAGTAAAGAGAGTTCACTTAGCATGTGGGAACATGACTACAGAAAGTGACTTACTATAAAAGGAAAGTCAGTAGTTATTAATCGAAGGGAGGTGTAGAATTTTCTTCATTTTTGCTTTACCTTTTATATTAATTGGGAAAAAAATGTGTCTCATAGGTAGGGGAAACAACAGCTGAGAGGGATAAGTCAAAGATATAAGGGTCAGAAGTAGAACTGAGAAAGGTACCAGATGAAAGGGTGCAGAGAGGAGGTAGACAAGTTAGCCCTACAGATTAAGGTGGTGGGGCAAAAGCAATCACTTAATTCTGTTCCTGCAGAAATGGAGCAAAGACAGGTAGGAATACAACCCAGAGGAGAAGGTCATGGGGAGCTGGGAGTAAAGTTGTATTTGCTGACTCTTTTTTTCTGAGTAGGAGGTGAGCTCAAAGTTAGCCTCTTGTTCTGTCCCCTGAATCAGGTTGAAGAGTCCCTCTTCTTGACTCCTTAATATAACCAAATACTATTAACCCTTGATTTCTAGACTGTGGGAGCAAGAAGAAGACAGGGTTCAGTACAGGCACGAGTAGACGTGTCCTTCGCAAGCCCTTTGCCTACCTCCAGTAAGCAGATGCCAGCTTTCTACGTTAATTCATTCAATAGCCATTGGTTAAATTTTTGTTAGATATTTAGCACATCTAACATATGTTTTCATTGCTTGGGTTTACGAAAGCAAAAAAAAAAGAGAGAGAGAGAGAGAAGAGAGAGAATTTGATGAATTCACTATCAGAAGAGAAAAGACTGGCATACATTAAAAACTATTGAATAGCTGCCTTCATAATTGAGAAACATATAAATTTGCTATAGATCATAGATAGGAATCACCATGTTGAAATGTACTAGATTATGGAAACTCTGTTATTGGAAGAAGATTTTGACAACATGCTTTTCAACCTCTGCATGATATAGAGACTGGAAGATAAGAAAGTTAAAGAGTTACATAAGCCAAACTTTCTCCCTGTTGGTCTCAACACAACAGGAAAGATAAATCTTTGAAGATTCCAAAAGATATTAATGTCCACAAGGTTAATGATCCAAATCCAAGAGTAAAATTATGTAGCACATTGTAATTTTCTGAACTTAAAAGATAGGTCACAACATGAACCTGACAATCAGAGCTTCAGCCCAGCTTCTGAGAAATATGCCTGAGTGGTAAATTTCTTTCAAAGTACTACAATAGGAAATACTAAATGATATTTGAAAAAGAAAAATTTGCAAGGTAATAAAAATGTTTTATGATGGATCGCTCATATTAAATGTAAGACACTCAACATTCAGGAAACTACTCTACAGAGACCTGATTTAATTTTTCAAAATAATTTTGCTTGAGATGCTCTTTGAGTTGGCAAATGCCCAGCTATTGAAATGTTTGATATCTCTGCTCTGTGTGAAAAATATGATGCAAATGTGCAAATGCTTACCTTTATGTCTCCAAGAGCAAATGGGAGCACTGAACAACTTAATAATAGTGTTACATAAGGCTTGAAATTGTCTCCAGTGGCTCTGTGCTGCTAATAAATAGATGGGTTTTGAATGTGCTTGTATATCATGCATCAGGGAAAATGTGGAAGATGAGTCCACAAGCTGCCACTTAGTGTTTTGAAGAAATTGTAAACCACTGGCACTATGGTATACACTAAAAATTAGTCAGGTTTTCAGTTACTAACCTAAAAAATGTAGCAACTTTGACACAGCTGATGATACTTTAAACTTGCACCCTAAAACCCAGCACCAACTGTCTGTCTTGCCAATTCATTTATTTGTGAAAAGATTACCATTATGTCAATATACTGTAAGGTTCAGTAAATGGTAGCTGTTGATTTCAGGATTAAATTCAGTGTGGTGGTAGTGTAGCTACCACCAATATAAAAAAAAATTATATTTTTTTAAGACACAATATACTACGAGAGAGATTTCTTGCCCAGAAAAAAAATTAACTGAAATTTTCACTTATCTTCTTTCTTAGAATGGATAAATACAGTTTGCATTGCATTAGGTACTGTGAGTTATCATGTTTGTTGGTTGGTTGTGATGAGTTTCAACCGAAGAACAATAGACAAGTGAAATAGTCTTGAAAATTTTTAAAATGAATTTAATAATTCCCATGTCATGATGCATCTAAAAATAACTTTTATCATTTTAACGATTACATTTGAGACTCAATCCTGTAGATAAGAAAACAGGTAATGGTACATCCAAACAAGAGATTTGATGGCTGTCACAGGATACTAATTATTCTCACAAACTTGTGTAGGCAAAAATACAATGTTACATAAATATGTTTAAAAGTGCTAATAAAACTTTATGAATGCAGATCTTTACTATCATAAACACCAAATCCGTTTACAAATTAAATCATTGTAAAACTATAACCAATAAAATTCTAACTAGCACCATTAATGTTATAATATTTTATAAACTAAAGTCGTGATACTGGTTTTAATAGCAATAGATGTAATAGCTTGTTTTCTATCTACTGATCCTTTTGGAATTGAACATGATGATCCATCACTGACTAAACCTCTCCAACATTTGTCATTACTGCTAACAGAAACGTAAAGATCAAACAACCATGTCTGTCCAGAGCCTGCTGGGTCAGTGGGAAGAGCACGAGACAGTGAGCGGGGAAACCCAGATTCTCAGTCTCCTTGGCCCATCATCCTATCTTTGCATCTTGCCTCTGGAGAAAGTCATTTAAGTTCTCGGTTCTCTGCACTTTGGCTTCTTCATCGATACAATTAAAGCACCTGTGTCACTGAACTTTTTCTCTGAAGTCTCAGGGTTATTCAGAGGAGCAACCAGAGGCCACCAAGGGTGAGGAGACTGAGAACAAGATTCTAAGCACTGTTTCAAGCAAAGATTGTTCACAAATGCCTATTTCGCTGACTGGCCTTTATATCCTTCAAAAAAATTTTTTCTGCTTTTAAAAACATAAACGTTTGATAACCACTGAACAACATTGATCTGTTATTGTCTTTCTGGTCTAAAATTCTGGGATTCGGGGACTTTTATAACTTTTGTGTGCATTTCTTTTAAAGTTTATCTTTTTTTTTTCTTCTAATGCCATTATAGATTCTTGTAGCAACAGGGCTTCCCAGGAACATTTGGTTTTCATTTTTCTTGCATGAAAAACCAGAAAGCGCTATAAGAAATAGATTCGACTGGAGTTTATTGTGCTTCTAATCACCAAGAAGAAATTTCTGAACTTAAAAGTTCTAGCCATGCTAGGGAGAAAAGATTATAGGCAGAAACGGACTGTACTACCTTGGAAGGTATAATCATAGCTATCTGAGAGTACAATATTTTAGATTTTATGACAACTTCCTCTTTCTTTTCTCTACATGTATACGATTACCCACTTCCTGGTCATTGTACTGCTCACTAACATTTTCATAATAACATAGACCAGGAAGGAAGCAGTTGTATGACAAATACCTTTAATGTCATTTATTATAAGCGACTTTTTCTGAAAGTTACAATGGAGAAAAGGTTGCAACTAACGGCTAATAGAACTTTGGAGTTATTTATCTGTTTCATTCATTGGTGGCTTGCTATACTAGTCAGTGAGCTGAGCATGGATAATAAGCGTCCTTGAAATTACTATTTTAAATATAAATGACTGTAAAAAGAAATCATAGACACTTTATTAACTTGTAGTTATGACAGACGGATTCAAAGATATTTTTACTTATTCAGGAATATGTCATTTCCTTCTAGTCAGCTGCCATTTACTTAGTTGCTAAGTAATTGGGGATATGAAGACATATAAAGTGGGAGAAATATTGTCTTGCCTTCAAGAATTTTGAAAAGAAATGGAGAGAGATAGAGGAAGCAGATATATTCATATGATCTGCAGTCTAGAATTATGAAAGATCTTAACTTACAACAGTTAATACTTGGTTGAAGGATTGATTAGTGAGAAAAAAAGTAAGCAATCTGAGGAATAAACATTTTAAAAAATATTACTCAGAATTATTGGTATGACATTTAAACTAGTTAAACATCTTTTACTATACTCAGAAACTGTCAGACTTTCTTCACTTCCATCTTAATTTAGCGTCTGTTAATAATTACATCAAACGTACATTTTAAACCTTTCCTTTCTTCCACCCACCCTCTTTCCTGTGGATAATCATGTATGTGTGTACCCGTTTTCCCCCCAGAAACGATGTAAGATAGCTATATCTCTCAGGGAACCTCATCTCCTTCCTGCGGGGTTCCATAAGATAGCGATCGGCCAATTATTACATTACAACATCAAAGTTTATACCTCGCTTTCCTCAACAGCATACTGAGCAAATAACGTAAATCTTCGTTTACCCTATTTTCTATTACTCCGTGATGGGATCAAAGATAAGATAGTAAAGCAGTTACATCTTCGCAATTTTTTTTGATTATTTAAATTGCTGTTTGCAAAACTTCACTGTCTACAGGAGAGCATGGGAAAGAGAGGAAGTTTGCAGGCCTGCGAGTGGTCAGCCATCCTTCAGTTAAAGTCTGAAGAGTCTATCTCTGTCCATGAGACAACTAGCTCTGTTGATTTCCCATACTGCCTTGCTCCTTCTGTCCCTGTGATCTATGACAATCGTACCCACAGGTATTGTGTCTCTGGGATTAGGGTTCCTTTGGGCACTATTCTGAATCCTTTCTGGAGTCTTTTACTTTCCAACTGTCGAAATTGAAAACTGGCATTTGGAAACTCGGATTCCATTCTCTGTCATCTCTGTATTTTAAGTACATTTACACAATGGAGCTGGATATTGTTATACAATTTAATCAGTATGTAGTAAGATTTTCCAGTTTTCCATTTTTACCTTCGCTATTATAAAAAGTTCAGCCAACATTTTCTTGTGCTGTTGCCTGCAAGAGTGAAATAATAGCCCATTAAAGAATTTCTCTGTCTTTTGAAAAATAGGTTTTGTACTAAAGAAAAATACCCTATAACATTGCAGTAATTTTCTATACTCTCTGACTAGTACTTCCCACCACAAAAGAGAAGCAAAGCGAGATTCACCCTCCAAAGTAAGTGTGTAGAACTGTGAGGAGGATCCTCATTTTTAGACAAATGTGAGCAAAATAGAGGGGCACTGCCTTCATTATAATCATAAGACATTTTTATCTTGTATTCCTTTGCCTAAAATGTTGTTACAAATTCACACTTATATTATTAGAGAGAAAAAATAATTATAAAATGACTATGGCATTTAGTGGAAGGTGGGGAAGTTGAATAGCTGGGTAGAAATACGTAAGAATTATGTGCTCATCATAACGTGAAATGATCTTCCAATGAGCTTTATCATTGTACCATTAATTTTCCTAAACAGTTTCTAGTAAGATTGTTAGATCTTAGAGGGCATGAGGCCCGGTATTAAATCCATTCACTTATTTTGTCATCTTTTCCTTTAACAAATAACAGCTAACTTTTATTGAACATTCAATCACTGTTAGGAACCTCACCTGCTAAATGCAAGATGCATGATTTGGGACAGGGCACTTAATCTCTTCATGCCAGTTTCCTTATTGTTAAATCTGGGAGAATCAATAGTCCTTTCCTCATAGTTTATATGATTCTTGCAGTGATTAAATCAGACACTATGCTGGTGCTTAGTGAGTGCAAATAAATATTATCTCATAAATGAACTCCATTTTTTCCAAAACCTGATGAAGTAATAATTGCCCTCATCAATGCATTTCATTTGCAGATGCAGATATTGAAGCCCAGAGAAGTTGTTTACTTTACTTAAAGTCTCACAGCAGGAAGGCGGTAGGGTTAGTTAGAATTTGATTGCTACTTTGATTTGCTCCAAATGAAGCTTCTCACCCAACTGGAGTCTTGCCTCTCATTTTCTACACAGCTACTCTGTAGAAGCACTGGCCCAAATTTTAATGGGGTGTGTCCATACTTGACCAGCAGCCAAAATGGTTCAAATGTTGGCTCTGTCACATACAGTGAAACCTCTGTGGATTAATCCCTCTGAGCTTGAATTTCTTTCTTTATTAAAAAAATGGAAACTCTAATAACCCTCTTCCAATACTAAGATCGTTGTGTATATCACACGAGAAAAACACGTGTTGTGTGGGGCACATAAAGGATGGGTTGAAACTAGATTCGACACAATAACAGTTGTTGATCGTCAACAAAAAGCAGTCCCCTAGGTACAGAAGACGTAACGTGGGAGAAACTGACAGTTCCGGCCCTTACGAAGCTTGAACACTAGCTATGAAGTCCAACTTCAATTACAAAATGGACTGTATAAATAGAATTTTGATAAATATTGTGAAGAAATAGAGATTAAGGAGCGTGTAATGGAGGCAAAAGGTTTAGTTTGTTGGTCTGACGATTGGGAAAGCCAAGGTAATAATGTAAGTTAGACACAGGATATCCGGTCTTATGGAGGTACTGAACAACGGATATGACTAATTTTAGGTTTGAAACTCAGTGTAATTTTGTCCTTTCTCCTGAGAAACTCAGCCAGTAATAAAAGAACCACCTGTGAGAGGGAGCTTTATCCACTAGGGGTACATTTTGATCGATTTCCCAGACTCTCAGAGATATTGACTTATAATCAGGAACTTCCTGATCAGCACTACATTTGATCTGGTCACAAAAATATTCAGCCTATTATCTATGGAATAGGTAGACACTGATATTTTTCCTTTCACATCAGTATAGTACCTTAAGCCATTCTTTCTGCTTTTCTCATCATGCAGGCAATACAGCAAACTTCTTTATACATACAGAAAAGTATTTTTTTTGTTATACTAAGACAGCCAATTCAATTTCAGAATTCTGGAGTGGATGCAAGAATATTGAATTTTAAAAAGTATTAGTTAACTGTTTAATATTAATGCTAACGAAAATGAGCACTGGAAATGTTATGGCAATCTTATTCTGAATATTGAGCATGAATGTTCTCACTAAAATTAAATATACATATATATATGTAATTTTTCTAGTAGCTCTGTGAATTATATCTATTCTATTCTGTGATGGGATTATGGCATAAACGCTTAAGAAAGAAACTATATTATTTGTCTCTTTTAAAATTTTAATAAGTGTAATTTAATCAGACTGGAATGGAGTAAAAAAGATTCTTGTTTTCTTTGCACATGATTACAGTTGAGTGAAAGAGAATGTAAATGACTTATAAGGCTTTATAACTTCAGTGACTGGATTTCTACATGACTGTAGTAAAGAATGACAAAAGATAAAAAATAACCACATTCATTGGACCATAGAATCTTTTCATGAGGTATTAGCTTATTATATATACTTTTAAAGAAATTTTCCTTTTGAGGTTTTTTTTTTACTCATTTAAAATTTTCTAATGGCAAAAATAACTTACAACACATAGAATTATATTAAAAATAAAATTAATGTGTATCATTACTCAGAAATGACCACTGTTAAAATTTGGAGTAAGTTGGGAAAGTTCATAGGAGCATTCAAATACATTGTGATCACATCGCACATACTATTCTCTTATGATTTATAGTATTTCTACACAGGGTTATGTCTCCCCTTTGATTCTTAATACTGTTATTTAATCCTTTCTCCTTTCTAACAATCCTTGCTTCAGATGAGTCTATTTAATAGGTATGTTTTCTCAAAAGCAGTATTAATTGGTCAGGTCTTTTTAATGTTTTTTCAATGCCTATTCTTGAAAACTTTATTGCTTTTATTATACATTATATATACTATACCTTTTAATGTTGTACTTCTAACATTAATTATCAATCTTTCTTACTCATTTTAAATGAATACACCTCATTGTAAGAGTTTAAAGCATCGTACAAATTTTTGCTATTTAATACTTTCAGTTTTTAAAAAATGTGATTATTTTTCTTTAACCCAAGAGATATTTAGAAGAGCATTTCAATTTTTAAAAAGTTTAATATCAAAATTAAATTAACTGTTATGTTAATGGATTAGAGGATATGTTCAATATTGTAGTAACTTTTTGAAATTTGTTGAGACCTTTCTGAGAGCTTATTGTCAAGTAGGTAGATGAGGACACCTAATAAAATTGTTTCCAGCAATTCTGTCATTATCCAGGCAGCAACGCTGACGTCCAGCTATCACTGTTATTTTATTTTTCTTTGAGGATCCATTTTTTTTCTATGGTTAGTGACAAAACCATATACAGATTTTATAGAATTCAGAGATTTAAAAAATATTTGTTTATTTTAAATGATTTATTTAAATTCATTCCTAAAGCTGCATTTTAAGACAGTTCTAACAAAAATTATTTAGTTTTATACTCAAAGCTGTTCTTAAATGTATGCAGCACAAATACTCAAAAGTTTTGTTGCTTAAATACATTTTTGTCATCTATCCTTAGAATATAAATGTGCATACACTCTCTTAATGTAGTATAAAAGATTTTTCAGAAATTATATTCTAATTGCTAACTTTTCTTAATGTTTTCTTCTTACCTCAAAATTTGTCTTTTAAGATATCCATCACCCATTATGAGCAGTTATTCTCATCCCTTAGCTGTTCAATAGCAATTTAAGGGTAATTTAAAAATTTAAGAAATAATTATGAAGAAAAATTAAAATAGTACTCTTCACATTACTCACTATACAAGTTAATTTTCAAAGTAAAAAAAAATCATAGTAACAGTTTCTCTGACAGAATTTTCCAATATAAAATGCATATAAAATATTAATGCTAAAGCTAAAGAAATGGTAATGAGAACTTTTGAGAATTTAAAGCTAATTATCATGATTAATTTAGCATCACCTTTAAGTAATACTAGACTGCACTGAATGTGGACACCATTATCACTCATATTTTGTCTTTGTTAAAAGTTAATATTTAGAGTACTAATGTCTTGAGTATCTTATGTTTATATTGAGTTATTTTTAAAGTAGTACATTTTGGAAGTAATTTTGTTTAAACAGAATAGCTTTGCTCATTTAATTTATTTTTCTATCTTAATTTTTGTTCTAACATGAAATAGATACAAAACTGATCTGCTATCTGGGTATACCTTATATATATACAAGTAATTAAAAATAATACTATAAAACAGAGCGGTCTCATATTTCAAACAAGGGGATGTATCCAAGAGATGTAAAATATTGCAAAATAAGTAAAAAATAGTAGATATATAAATTCATAGAAACTTTTTATGGTGAGAGTTTGACAATAGTCTTTGATTCATTCAGCAGATAGATATATTAAACCCCTATTCTATGTCAGATTTTCTCCTATATGCTAGACTACAACAAGAGAAAAAGGGATGCTATAGAAACTAATATTTCAGTTTGAGAAGACAAAAAGTAGACAAATAATTACCTGTCAGGGAATGGTAAATTCTAAAATGAAGAAGCAGGCTTGTAGTGCTAGAATTGGTAAAAACTTCAGATCATGTTGCCTGTGTAAAGGCTTTGAATTTTACTCTGGATGAAATAGGAAGTCACTGGTGGTTTTGAGCAGAGCAGTACCATGATATGACTTGAATTTAGCAGGATTACCCAGGGTTTCAGTGGGGGAATAGTTGAAGGTTCGTAATGATGGAAATTATGAAACCAGTTAGGGACCTGCCTTGCTCCCTGAAGTATCAATACTTGAACTCCTTTCTGTGTATTGAACGATGATTTCCATTGAGATATGTTTCAGATTCTCTCAATGAGACTCTATGTGAAAAAACAATCTTTGCAAATGTAATTAATGATTTTGAAATCAGGTCATCCTGGATTAGCCTGATGGACCCTAAAATCAAAGACCAGTGTCCTCATAAGACATAGAGGGAAGACACACAGAGAAGAGGGCCGTGTGAACATGGAGACAGAGATTGGAGCCAAGGAATGCCTGTGAACACCAGAAGCTGGAAGAAGCAAGGAACAATTCCCTTAGAGACCACAGAGGCAATATGACCCTGCTGACACCTTGATTTACAACGGGGTACATGCAAAAACACCATGCATCGATCAGAAAGAAGTTCTACTCAGAAAAGAAACAAATTATTGAGACACGCAATAAGTTGGATAGATCTCAAGGGCATTTTCTGGAGTAAAAAACTAATCTCAAAAGGTCACATACAGTAGAATTCCATTTAACATGTTTGAAATGGCAAAGTTATAAATGAAATCAGAGTAATGGTTGCCATGGGTTAGGAATGCAGGGCAGGACTGCCCCGAATGTAACATGAAGAATTAGTGCCAGGGAGATGTTGACGGTTATACAAAAATTTTTTATCATGATCGCTGTAGTGGTTACACAAGTTTACACATGTGATAAAATGGCATTGAATTATATACGCATATTATACTAACATCAGTTCCCTGGTTTTGATATTGTGCCATAATTATATGTAATGTGGGCATTGAGGGTACTTGAGTGGACACTACTCAGTACTAATTTTACACCTTCTTGTAAATTTATAATCACTTCAAAATAAAAGATTCTTAAAAATCATTATCAGAATAACTTCAACCTTTTTGGCCTATGTACCCCAAACTTTAAAATATATATATATATACAAATGATAAACAATTGATTTGGTATTTTGCAAAAACTTCTAGATAAATATTAATATTTGAGCAAAAAGCTATAGCTAGAAAATGATTCACTGAAGTTTTAAAAATATTAGGAACAACTTGAGTGCAATGAAAGGTTATTTCAATGACATACTATTCTTTAAAGAAAATCTACTATAAAAGAAAAGTCTGATTAGTTATATACAAAAACTAATCAGTTACCTATGTTGTAGACCAACACCGAGTAATAAGAACGCTCAAAGATGCCATGGATATTACTGTATCTCCGGTGACCCGAAGAAGAGTTTAATATGACTATCTCCAAGACCATTTGCCACAGCGTTTAAGGTGTTCCTTAGAAATAAGAAAACTAGAGATTTATCATGATCCACTGTGTACCATTGATGTTTTTTTCATATTTAATTAGATATCAAAAATTTTTTACGATGTTTATTGCAGTCTGTAGGTTTAATCATTTGGTCAAGTTCACAGAATACTTGTAAGTTTAGTTGTTAATGAGGAACTGGACCAAGTGGACACTCCTTGACTATTTGGCTTAAGATTCTGATGACTAAAGTCAAATGAAGCAGACATGCAACTGTCTTATATTATTATTTATAAATATCTGCAGAACTAGTACATAGTCTTTCAGTATCTTCACCAGGTATTGGATCCCTAAAGGGAAAAAATAAGACTTGGATAATAAAAGCATCTTCTTTTTCCTTTATTGTATAAATAAGCTCTTCATTTTTTTTTTTGCTGAGATAGCAGAGAATGTTTTTAATACTTCCCATCAATTAGAATTAAGAACAGTCCTATCTGTGAAATTGTGTCAATCCATATTTCAAAGTTTCTAATAGGATAAGAAAAGATAATGGTGTCCTTCATTTAAACCAGAGACAATAGGATGAGAATATGATTGTTTATGTATGATAATGAGTGCATTTTGAAGAGCACAGCTCATCATAAATAAGGCTTATACTTTATGCCTTAATCGTATGTGACTTCCCTTAACATTGTTTTCTACTTTGGAACACAGAGAAGAATAGCAATTTCAATTTTTAGGTTGAAAGTGCTAGTTTCTTAATGTCAAAATGGTGGTATATAAACAAAAATCCACGTAAAGAGAATTCTAACCATTCAATTTTGTATAAAATCACCTTAATGAATAAAGAAAATAAACTATATACAATGTATAGAAAACACTGATTGATAAACAATAACACCTTTTATTTGTAATGTATGAAACATGTTTCACCATATGTTTATCAAGAACAAAAAATCAAAGCATTGAACAAACAAAACTCTACAGTGAAATTGTATAATTTAACAATATTTTAAACAATAGACTTTGGCTAACGCCAGAGAACAAGGCCAATCTATTAGCCAATGTAGTAAAGAGTCTTGTTTTTTAGTTTTATTGCCAATAATAATTTTGCTAACCTAGATGCATGTGTGAGAAAAGATTTAAAATTGTGTTTTTGTGATATTAGCTTAAGGTATGATCATTTGAAGAAATTAAAGATACATACAGATCAAACATTCTAGAAATTTTGCACTCAATTTTCTGTTTCTTACGGGAGCATCAACATAGACAAAAACACTCATTGTATCAAATTAGATTACTATTTCAAGGGTTTTAAAATTTTAGGAGACAAATGCAGTTTTAAAAAGACGCCGTATGGTAATTATATATTTCTAATTCTCGACTATTTTAAAGTCGGTGTGACCTTTTCAAAGGTGATAATGACATTTCTAATGTTCAGAGAAAGACAGAAGAAGTAAAATTTATCTAACATAAAAACAGCGCATCTGGCTGAAAATCTTTAAATTTTCTTTATCCCCCCCCTTTTTTTTGGAGGCAACCTGCCCCGTAGAGCTATTCTGTTACTGAGGTAGCTAAATGATGCTCTGAAGTGAGAGTAAATAGAATGATATGTCAGGAATGCTCATGGATGTAGACTTGGTTTTGTGCTTGTTGGCATCCATCCTATTTAATGATGTGCGGAAAGGTACAGCCATGAGAGGCAGCAAATAGAGCATTCACCAGAATGGGTGAAAATGGATCTCTTACCCAGTGGGACAGTCTAGGGGAGGGAGCTGCCCACACCGAGTCAGGGTCAAAACTATGTAAGCCCACAGAGTAGGCAGCTTCTGTGTGAGAACTGCCCTTGATGTGGGGATAGAGAGTGATGTATATATATTAATAAACTTTCGACTTAGTCATGCAGTACACTGTATGTTGCCTTTGAACCCTGCCACCCACCTGCCTTATTGTGCTGCTATATTAACAGCAACACACACATCCACACACTCATGCACGTACGCACTCATGCATACCCACTTGTTCTTTGTCTTTGCCTATGAGAAACTCATATGTTCTTCAAAGTCTAAAAATAAAGTCACAATATTTAATCATAATCCCATAAAATACTATCTAATATTCCAGTCTATGCTGAACTTTTCTTCCCTGAATGCCTACACATTCTGTTTATAGCATTATGGGAACTAGCAATGGCTGCGCATGTGGCAAGGATGTGTCTCTCATATATGCTTGATAATGAACACCCTCCAAACCCTGTGAGGTCTTATTCGTTCCATTTTATGAGGATGAAGAAATTAAATCCAGAAAGTTATGCACAACGACTAAAGCCTTACTCCTGTGTATGTGTGTGTGTGCGGGGGGAGAGGTTGCTGCTCAGGTGGAATATTCCTGTGCTAATACAGCCATTGAGAGTCATCTACCTAAATCTGAAAGCTGAAACAAATATACCATCATTCATAAGATTAATACATTGCGTTGAATGTTTGATCCTTCTAAGTTGTTTTTTTAATCTTGAAAGCTATTTTGAGAAACAATTATAATGTATATAGTATATACAATATGCCCAGTCTCATGTCTGAAACTAACAGAAGTTCAATAAATGGCTATAACTATGGAATTTTAAAAATCCCACAGATGCTGGGTTAGCTTCTCAGCTGCAGCTCAGTAAGCACTGTTGAGGGCAGAGGACTCGCCAAGGAGGATACTTACTGTGTCTCGTGCATCGCCCCAGTGGGTTACTGTCATTTTAAGCTTACCACGTAGGAGGAGCTTCAGATTCCCATTGTTATGCCTTTGGTTATGCTTTTCTTTCTTATTGAAATGATGCGCCCACTTCACTCCACCCATCTCTGCCTCCTAACTCTAGGTGAGGCACTGTCAACTAAAGCACATTTTTCTGATGCTCTCAGACTCCTATCACTGTCCTTGGAGGATGGATTTTACTCTTATCATTTTAATTGTGCACTAATTTCAAACCTTTCCTGTGCTGGTTACTTGAGGCACTGAGCTATAGCTGAAAAACAAAAACAAAAACAAAAACCCAAAATAAATTAAAAAAAAAAAAAGAAAAAACGCCCTGGGGTTTGACACATTTGCATTCCAATTCTGATTCTGTCATTAGTCGCTGGCCAGATTAATCTGTCTGTTCTCAGTTTTCGTATCTATGCCATGCAGGAGATACAGATGTGTATGTGTATTTGTGTGTGCACGTGTGTGTGTGTGTGTGTGTGTGTGTGTGTGTGTAAGATAAACGCCCAGTGTATGCCTCTCATCTACAAGTGTATAAACAGTATGATCCGTGGGTGCTTCTGTCCAACTATGTGACTCCGCGAGTGTCAGGACGCAGAGAGCAGGGACTTTAACTGAACGGGACTGCTCTTACCAGGAGAAAGCTCATTAAGGCTACGACATATCAGAGAGAGATGTTCTGTGTGTATGGAAGATTTGAACAGTTTCATCTCAGTCCCCCGAAAAATGTCCTAAGTGGTATGTAAACAGCGTGTATCGATGATACACACATATAGGGTGCTGTATTCCAGTTCACAAAGGACTTAGTTAATATGTCTACTCTAGGGAAGGATTTACGACAGGGAGCACAGCAGAGAGAGATTCAAGATGTCAAAAATTGGGGTAAGCGGGAATATAAAGCTGCCTCCACTGTGGAATTTTCTCACCCAGAAAATGGCAAAGGGCATCAGTGGGTAGACAAAGAACTCTCAGGGTTGGAGGCTCTGCAGAGTGATAAAAACAAAAAAAGTCATGTCAGTTGCCAGCATCCCGCAAAGCCTTGGAAAAGGTGTTTCTAATGCCAACTCACGGTGTTGTCAGGTGCAGAGACCAAAGAACATCTGAACATAATTAACTTAATTAATAAAATGTCGTCCTATTCCTGAAAGGATTGGGGGAAATTGGGGATCTTAGTTAATTTGGACATATTGGAAGTATAGAGTATGATAGAGAAAGATACACTTAGAAAAGTAGCAGACTGAAATGCCAAGACAGCAGGAATTTGGCCCAGGTTGGATGGGACCATTTTTTTTAGTAATGCTATTTAGAAGTTATCATCAGAAGCTCAGTGAGGAAGAACTGAAGTTTTCTATCTTAAATTCATCGAGATAGCAATATTTATAGTATATATTTATGCCTGAATTAGCTATATACTTGCACATTTTAACTCTCGCTCTGGAATGTGTGTTCAATGATTTGCAACAAATTCTTTCTAATATTCGTACAGCCGCCAATTAAAGGACCCTCTCTGGAGTAATTACTTGTATATGCGGGTAGCATATATCCTATTCAGTATATGAAATATTCTGGCATTTAGAATAGACTGTTTTAGATAATCAGTACCATTCAGAGAACATTTTTCTTAAAAAAAATATAATTCTGAGTTTACTACGCTTTAACACTTTGCCTGACAAATGGTCCGTGTCTATTACTAAACAAGTTGTTTTCCATTTAAAATATATTAATTGTGGCATTTGGAGATAGATAAAAAAATTAGCATCTTTTAAAGAGTTCTTAATTAAAAAAAATCTGTATCTAATTATAGTGTAGGACCTCAGGAAGCTTCACTGTAATTGTTTAAGGAACTTGTCTCATCGTTTTACCCTCTAATCGGTTCTATCTAAGCCGAAGACATGGCCAGGATTTCACAGGATAAATGATAATAGAGTGACACCGCCAGGAATGTCATGTGGGCTCCCACAAACAAGCATGTTTGTGGAGTATATTCACTCATTCTCCTGAGTGTATCCATTCATTTATTTGCAAACGTTGATTGAGTTGCAACTGGGGGCCTTGTCTAGTGCAGGGTAGGGGTGTTGTTAAGATGGTTAGACAAGGGGGGCTGGAGAGGAAGATAAACAATGGAAATCAACAATTTTGATCATCGGAACTAAGTGTTCCAATCAGGGATTCACAGGCTATAGTAATATCTCTCTCTTTGCGTGGGGTCAGAGAAAGACTAACAAGTTCTCGGGCTTCTTGTTTACGATAAATGAATCTAGATGAAAGAGACGATCTCTGGCTAAGTGAATGTCATATGCAAATGAATAGATGCATGGGAGAAATATTTGAGGAAAAGTAAATAATTCAGAATAGATGGTGTCAGGGAGACAGATTGCAAAGACCAGGAGAGAAGAGAATAATCTAATAGAGAAAATAAGTGGTAAAAGAGAAATTATTTATAGGACAGAGATAGTAACACATGTTTGAAGTGAAAAAAAAAAACAGCTCATGTGCAAAGAAGGGAGATAGTCTGTGGAGAAATGGTGAAGAGAGAAAAGGGAGCATACGTCTGATAAAGCAAAGTATGAGAGAAGAGTCTGAACAGCCTATCTCAGAGAACCCCTCTTTTCTCTGTGGGACAGGAGGTGCTCATGAGGAGCGGTGACACCGTGGAGTGGGAAATGTCAGGGAAAGTGGAGGAGGGCTTACCACATGGCTGCTGGCTGTTTGAGACGGAACAGGTGCAGAGACTTGAAAGTAAAGGGGAAGAGAATAGAATGGCAATACATAGCATGCTTCCTGTATGCTTGATGGAGCCATTCCTGTGTCACTGATAACAATGGTATAATGCAATAAAGTGGAAAAGCCATTTTTGGACTTTCAATAGATGAAAGACTATGGTACTAAATATACTAAGTATAGCTATTAATAATCCAAAGATGTGAATTTTAATGGAACCCATAGATATTTGAGGAGATATTTTAAAAGTTCTTAACCATAATGAGGTGAAAACTCAATTAATTAGTATACAATGTACTGAACAATGTCATGGTATAAATAATTTTAAGCAGTTGTCAAAGTAAAGAATTTTCATTCACATTGTTATTCAAATCATGCTGTTCACATTGAAACTTGGGCTCAAAAAAGAAAGATATAAATTCATTAAACCATGCAGGGATATTTTCTTTTCCTTTAAAAAGACCATTTAGAAATGCCTGAAAATTAATAAACTTAGATGACAGTTTAACTAATCAAAATTTTTAAAGTTTATAAAATCAAATTTCTCTTGCATAAAATCCGTTTTCTAAAAATCCATTCATTCCAAAACTAGCGATTAAGTGTCTACGATATATCAGAAACTGTTCTTGGTATATGGAGTACATCAGCGAATAAATACATAAAACCAGCATCCCACATGGAATATATATTCTATTTAATTAGTTAGAGCTCATTCAGTCTTAAATAGCTCAACTTGAATTGGCTTAAATTTGTGGACTGAAATAATCTGAAAATAATCTGAAATCTCAAGGCATCGGTCAGTCTTTATCCAAGGCCAGACTCTCATTTCCATGTCTGAACTGCATACTTGCATGTTAGACTCAGTCTTAAGCATCGTATCACATTAAGTATGGCACACAAACCATTTCAGATCTTTTATGTAGTGCTAAAAAAAAGAAAATCTTTTATCGGAGAACACAAATTCAAATGTTTATTGCCTAGTATTGGCTTTGATTGGATCATATGCCAATTCTTGAACCAGTTACTTGGGTAAATAAAAGTGAAGCATGAATTAGTTTATGCCTGGACTTTGCTACCCCTAAGAATGGAGTCGCTTAGGAGAACAATGTGGACTGGGCTTGAGGTGACAGCAAATGAAATTACTGTAGAAGGAAATTATAGTACAATCAGCAGATGAATCCTAAACAACAATGTCTTCTACATAAATCAATTTTTTTCTCTGAAAATGGGATACAAAATTCAAAGTCGTTTAATAACTGAAGTAGTTATGCACTATTACTCATGCATATTTGAAATTAAACATTTGGCTTTTTATATATACATTCAAGAAAAGTAGGAAATGTAAAACGTAAAGAATTCGATCATTCACAAAGAAAGATGCTTTCCTTCACTTTGGGAACCTAAATAATCATATAAAACATTTCCTAAAGTGAAGCTTTTTCTCAGTGAGAATGACTCTAGACTTAATGAGTTAAGTTTAAGAAAGGGCCCTAAAGGTGAGACTTTTCAAAAGAGCATCTGGAAGTATGTTTTGACCAGAGACAAAACTTCTGTTGATGCCTGGAGTCATCATTGGTTTCAAACACCTTCTGCATCCCCAGAAACAATCTGAGAGGTATCAGGTGCAGCTGGTGTATTTCCTCCTGCAAGTTCTGAGAACAATTTCTTGCAGGGTGTCCTCTCAGTCTGATGTATACAGAACACTACCTTTTCCCTGATTTTCCCCAACCCAGAGGTCCTAGCATTTTCTTGCAGTCATCAGCTGTTACCATAGCAACCCCATTTCTGTTCCCTCAACACTCAGTTCTTATGTAATTATTTCTCTGTATTAACTCTCCTCTACCTGAATAGCCTAGTAATGTTTCTCATTACCTAAATGGACTCAGTGATACATAAGTATTGTGAATTAAAGAGTTTCTACCAAAAAGAATACGTTGAAAAAGAGTCACGGAAGGGTTTCTAGGTAGTTATGGGAGAATCTGAAATGCTCATCAGCCAGGTCCGTAGATATCAAAGTAATATAGAAATGAGATGATAATAATGTAAAATATCATAATACGATTTAATTCTCTTTTAGGTTAATCAATTAAAAAAATAAACTCACAAAGCAAAGAAAAAAATTTTTAAAAACCTATCATTACTGACTAATCAATTTTTTAAGCACTTTTTTTTAATAAAAGTGTAGTTGGGACAATTACAATTTAACACATTTTTAAAAATTTGTTAGCTTTAAAGCCAAAGTTCAGTTCAAATGTAATCCATTTTTACTATATTTTTACTGCTTTTAAAGTGAAGGAAAAGAAAATAAATCTCAAAGATAAGAAAAACAAAAAGTTTTGAGTATATCTTTATCAAAGATATAGCATATTCAGAAATACTAAGCTTTACGTCATTTAAAACATAAGCTTAAATTTTCAAATTTCAAAGGAAATTTCAAAGCATAGAAACTTTAAATAACACCGAGGATTATAGAGATTTATGCATCTCCAAAATCCTAAGAAAATGATCATTTTAGCTGTGAAATAAAAGTAATAGGATTAATAAATATATGACATAAAGTTTGACAAGTAGTAATGAAATCTGAATTAAAAAAAAACATTTTACCTTTCCTTTTTTCGAAATAACTGAAAACCTCCATTTCCTTTTGAAAGAATTTGAGAGGCCAGCATTTGTAATTTTTAAAAGTAGACTGTTGATTATATTCTTGCATGTGAAATATTTCCTACTTTGAAATTCTTTACATTAATGGTCATTTATATTTCTCTATCCAATATTCAGGGTGTTACACAGAACCCTGAAAATAATGTAACTATTTTTCTAGTGATTTCTAAAAATCTAAATATATTGAATTGTATAGAGTCTCTCCCTAGAACATTTTTTATTTGCTTTTTGGCACGAATTTCTCATACAAGTTTCTTTACATTTATCACTTTCCCTTTAAGTTAAATTAAAAAAAATACAAATTTTCAATTAACTGGAGATCCCATTAATTGTGTTCCATTAATCAAAGTTTTATCATCCTTTGGAATTGGAATGTGCAAAATGCATTAGAGATAAAAGGATGAGATAATTTCCACATGTTTTATCCTAAAGATGAACAGAAACAATTATATATTTTAAAAATGCCCCTTCAACCCTGATTCAATGTGGATAAAATAGATTTTGTGCATTTAGGTGATCAGTGAATGAAATCATTTTAAATGACTATCTGTATTAGATTTCTATTGCTGTCTCAGCAAATTACCACAAACCAGTGGTTTAAAAAAACACAAATATACTATCTTATACTTCTGGTGGCCAGAAGTCCAATGGGAGGCTTGAATATCAGCAGGGCCGCATCCCTTACAGAAACTCTAAGGGAGAATCTGTTTTCTTGCCTTTTGCAGTTTGCTGAGGCCACCTGCGTTCCTTGGGTCATGTCTTCCTTCTGCCATTTTCAAAGCCAACAATGGCAGGTCAAGTCCTATCACATCCAGCCTCTCTAATCTTCTGTTCTTCTTTCTCTTGTAAAGAACCTCATGATCTCACTGGGACAACTCAGATAATCCAAGATAACCTCCTTCTTTTAACGTCATCTGATTTATTTCTATCTGCAACCTTAATTCCTCTCTGCCATGTAATGTGACATGTTTTCAGATTCTGGGGAATAGGATGTGGACATTTTTGAAGGGCATTATTCTGATGAATCATGCTTAACAAATTTGATATCTATGGCAGGATCTAGACAACACAGTCTAATAGAACTTTCTGGAATGACAGATATGTTTTATATTTGTGATGTCCAATGGGGTGGGTAAAGATTTGTACCTGAGATTTACAAGCATTTTTCTCTAGTTACCTTATTCTAGTGTCACTGGTTTCCAGTTTTTCTCAAACCCCTCCATTCAAACTTCCTTGACCACGATACTCCACTTCCATTTGCTAACAAGTATTCTTTGTTCTCTGATTTGAAATTCATGAGCTTTAAATTGTTGATGAAAACATAAATGCTACCTATTTTAATAGTAGTTACAATCCTAAAGAAATAGCATATTATAGAAATTGTAATGTCAATCTGCAGATTGAAGAGATGGTGAGAAGAGGCAGAGGTGCAATTCTAGTGATTCTGAAATCACTTCCTTTTTGAGACAATCTTCATATATATTTAGAACTGATTCTATAATATACCGTTACAAAATTATGTTTGCCTACCATGTAAGCACAAATAATGTTTTAAAAAAACATTATTATTTATTTGGTAAATAAACTATTAAATGTAGCAGAGAGTCATTACAAGAAAAAGCTCTTGCAGGGTCATAATATGATCATAAATTATCCAATTGCCATAATTCATTGTGTGCACATTCATTTAAATACAGACACACTTATTTATATTCACATGCAGACATGTAGTTATTATACTTTTAAAAGGTTATGATATAAGCATTCTATACATAAAATTAAAAGTCAAAATAATTTCCTTATGGTTGGCATTCGACCTAATAGTTATTTAAAAGTTACTTAATAATAGACCAACACTGTCCAATGGTAATATAATGCAAGCCATATATGTAAATTAGAATGTTTTAGTATACATCTGGAAGAGTAAAGTGAAATAAGTGAAAATAATTTTAAATATATTTTAACACCATATACCCCTAAAATTACCATTTTAGACTATAACAACATAATAAACAGTACAGATTATATATATATACATATATATATACATATATATATACATATATATAATAAAATCAGAATTTTTATTTCATATTGAAAACACCTCTCAATTCAAGTATTCAGTAGTAATATGTAGCTTGTGGCTAGCGTGCAAACAGCTCACATTAAGCAGATGAAGGATGCAACACGATGAAATTAAGATGCTTTATCTTTAGGTAGCCTGCAGTGTAATGGAGTAAATTACGTACATATATAATGAAGACACATAAAATATAATTTTCTAAGATAAAAATGAAAACAGATATTTGTAAGTAGAAATAAAGAGGCCAATTCCAGTTAAAGAAATTATAACTTTCTGCACTGTGAATCATAGCACAAAATAAAATGGTTTTCTACAGTCAACATTTCATATGTTCTTTGAAAATGAAGTCAAAATTGATCACATTCAATAATTGAAAAGAGACAAGTTGGTGAAACGGTAAGACTAGGGACTAAGTTATAACTAACACTTTTAATCTTAGCTTCTGGATACACTATCTATGTGATCTTGGATGAATTATTGAATACCATCTTCTCTATATATTTAAGGTGATTCGAATGAGCACATAGAGTTATTATTGAACGATATTAAAAGTCTCTCTGTAGCATTTATCATATAGTGGGTACTGAGTAAATGTTAGTTGTCTTCTATATAAATGCATTTTAAAAAGCCATTTATACAATGTTTATTTCATTCCTATGCTCTAATTTAGTGGTTCTCGACTGGGGCAATTTCATCTCTCAGAGGACTTTTAGAAATGTTTGAATAATTCTTGGTTGTCACCCCTGGAGAGGTTCTCTTGGCATCTAATCTTCAGAGGACAGAGGTAGTGCTAAGTACCCCATGATGCACAGAATGGTACCCTCCTCCCACATACACACACACTAAGAATCTAGAACCAGCCACCAGTAGGACTGAGATGGAGAAACTGCTTTAACTACAAAGTAAACAAAATCTTTGAAAATAATATCCATCACCTATAAACTTTGTCAACTTCTTTACTTCTAAAAAATATATAAATCAACACCACATCACAAAATAAAATTGGCCAAAATCTCAATTTCGATCTATTTTGCCTTCTTTCAAATGTATCATCATTGACATTGTCCAATCTTAGTGCTCATGCTTTTTCTGTGTATATTTTAAATCCACGTCTTGTGGACTTGGGTCTATATAGTTTTCCTCCCGATTTGAAAGAGTTATTGATAATGTGTATTAGTTTGATTAAAAATAACTTACACATAAAAATATTTTTTAACTTTAGTCATAAGCATTTTTATAAACTCTGACACTTTTCCAAGAGATAGAATGAAAAATTCAGAAATAAAATTATTAAATTCTGAGACAGTTCTCATGACCAAATAAAGAAAGATTATATGCAGCAAAGATTAATGATACACTTTAGCTTTAGCAGCAATATCACTTATGTTCAATGTTTTAAATGTTTCTTCTTAAATAGTTTTATTTCTCCTTTTCACTGAGATCCTTCCATTAATAGTAAACTGAGGAAGATGTCAAATTGGTGTTTCTAGGGATTAACTCTTCCCACATGATGTAGATTGAAACTGAAGTTATCTCCCTACCAAGAGAGTAGAGGAAAATTACTGAGCACCTACCAAATGTTTAACATTCTTGAAACCTTACTTAATTATCCAAAAGCACATTGCCTTTTAAGTTAACTAATATGGTTGATAATAGGACATTATTAATTGTTAAAATTGTGTCCATTTTTGTCCATTTATTTTTACAGCTCTATATAACCACAGAGAAGAGGGGCAGGCATGCTTCTGCAAAAACATAACTCAGTTTAGTTTTATCGTGGCCAGGAAGGTAAACCTGATTGTCGTAAATGGTTCAGAAGTAGAATTACAAAATGCTCTTGATTGTGTCAAAGAAAAATTGCACCGAACAAAGTTAAACTCATACTTGTGGACAAAATAAAAGCTCATTGTTCTCTAAATAAGGTTTGATTGTTATTGAACAATGCCTAGGAGATGTATTGCCAAGGCTTTCTTATAAATCAATAGTTTTTAAAAAAAGTATGTGTGTTGACCACTATGGAGCTCCAAAAGATGAGAAGTTTCTAGAGTAATTACAATATTTGAATTTTTATTGTAAATCAGTTATTTTGAATCCATACAGTGGTTTTCACTTGTCATCTAGATAGCAAAGAAGCATCATATTGAGTCCGCTTGTAATTTTTTTCTCTCTTACTAAAATGAAGACTCACATTTAGAAAGAACTTATTCTAAAATAACTATTAATTCAAGAATGCTAAGAACCAAAAACAACTATGTAATCAGAAAATATTTTTAGAAAATATCATTCTAAACTGATTATATAGAGAAGCATATATGTTTCTTTTATTAAATTATTTTGAATACCTTTTTTTTATTTGAAGATGAAATTGCACTTTTTATGTACTTAGCTTTCCAAAGCCTTCCCTACATCCTTTGCATCCCATCTAGACTGTAAAAAAAAAATACTAAGATATAATCAACCATGTAGAGTGCTTGTTTTGTTTATGACCATATTGAACATGTAAAAATGAACAATATAATAGTAAGACTAAGATGTATAATTCCTAATTTTAGAACAAGAATTATTAAAGAATGTCTTATTTCATAGGCATTAAGACTAGACATTCAATACAATGATATATATTCTTTAAGAAAAAGAGAAGTTAATTCTTAAGGTTCACTTGACAATTGGAAAAATATCTGGATTATGGTCCAAGCTCTTCCCGCATATGTGTGACCCTGGGCTAGTTTCACTTTTTAGATCATCTCTTAAGTCACTTTTAATTAAACATTTTATTATTCTCCAGAAGCTCAAATAACAACTCTAACAATTCCATGTCCATATCCATTCATTCTGACAGGGTTATGCACCATTCTCTACCATGTAATTGACTTTCATCTATTAAACAGATGTGAAACAATAGTTTACTAAAACAATTGATCACGTGCATTTGCCTGTCTCTGTAGTCTGAATATGTTAGAAATCCTTTTTCCCATTCTCTACTTGCAGAAATTCAATCCTACTTTCAAGGGTCAAGAAATAAAAAAATATGGATGTTGGAACAATGAAAATAAGATATCAAAAACAGAAATTTTGCTATAGGTATGAAATTGATTTAAATAAAGGAACATTTTAGTGGATCAGCCGAACTTAAATTTTTGATCATTGAATTACTATGCCATGGAAATCACTTTCTTTTTACTGGTAAGGAAAACTAGAGGATACACAGCATTTTATCTGGGTCTTAAAACCCTTTTTGTTTTTCATTCCTTCTGCTTTTTTTTTTGTTACCTAGAGTAAGAAAAACTCTCAAGTGAAACTAAAAATTCGACCCTGTGCTATCATAAGTAGCAGATTCCCTGAATTAAATTTCCTTGTCATTCATTGTAAAAAAAAACAAAAAAAGCAAACAAAAAATGAAACAAAAAAAGTGTAATTATTTGCTATTATATTATGCTGTTATCAGTCTAAATATAAACTTTTTTAGTTACAAAAATTTGTGGAACCTTCATAGCTGTGAAGTTATAAAAAAATGACTACGGTGGGAAATAATAATGGTTAAAGACAGTAATTATTGTTAATCTCTACAGATGTATTTTCACTTCACAAGACCTCTCTGAGGTTTCCTGTGTAGCACTCAGCTTTTGTGTCCCAAACTATAAACAAAACAAACAAAAGAAGACAAGACAAATTTTTGAGATGGGCATCATAATTTACTGCCTCAATTTTGAAAACAAAAGTTTAAAAATAAGCATGAAAATAAGCAATTGAAAAGTGTTTCTGGTAGTCTTTAAACTTACTGAAATCACATACACCAATGCTCATCTCTTACATCCTTACATAGTTTGCTGTGGGCTTCCTTTTTTTTCATATCGCCAATGTTATTATTAAGTAAAGATAGTTATTCAGACTTATCATATTCTGGGTACTCCTTGGAGAATTTACAGATAAATACTATAAGTCATTATTTTTTCTAATAAAATGGATTCACAATTAAAATCTAACATGATAAGTAGAATAATGACATATATGATCCAAGTAACAGATAATGTGTTTAGCCTTTAATATATGGAATTCAGTATAATTATTTAGATATGTATTTTATATATGTTCCCATTTAGATATTCCTCTGAGACCAAGGATTACTTCCTTTATAGCTGTGAGATCTTGAGAATGTTTTCAATCAAAGTAATAAGCAACCTCATTATGCTGTTGTGTGAATTAAATGATCACTTATAACACAAATCAGAACACAGAAGGAGCTAGGAGCTAGAAGGTGTAGTGGCAGTGTCTTTCTGTCCAAAAATCCAGAAACATGAATCATGCCTTATACCTTATAGGTGCTCCATAAATTTGGTTGGAGAAACAATAATAAATAGTTTCAACGTAGAGAGGCATTATAAAGGTGTGAAGTGAGTTGGTTAGACTTACATAGTTCTGAGCTCCAGTCCTACGAGCTGCAGCTTTGTAACTGATAAGTTTTGTTTACTTAAATGTTGTTAGTTGCATTTTCCTTATCTTTAAAATGAGGAATATAATAAAACCTACCTCACACGTTTGGTGTAAGATTTAGATAATTTTATTAACGCAAAAGATTAGCGTAATTCCTAAAACAAAATGCAATACTCAATATATGGCAGTAAATATTACAATAATTTTATTAGATTTCATAAGAACTGGACCACCTTCCCTTGCTGAATTTAATGCTATGTAGCATGGAAGAACCAATATGGTTCTGTTTATTTTTGTTATTGTTATTTTATTTTTGACATGTTTTTCACTCTTTTCTCTTTTTTTTTAATGATGTAGCCTATGGATGATAGTTTTTGTTGCTATGAGGGGAGACATAAGTGACACCTAAGGAGAACTGGGAAAGCAGTGGGGACTTTGCTGCCTAGAAGGATGGCATTAGGCCGACTCTCCTCTTCAGTCTTCTCCTGTTCCCTCTCCCTTCAGCTTTAATGGCCCAGGTGGCCAAGTATCATTAAGGCCTCTGAATCCCATCCTTTCTTGTCTCTTTCTCTCCCAACCCATTCAAAAGAGTTTGTTCTCATTCTTCCTCAGCCATCTCCCTGTGCCTTTTAAATAATATATAGCGGACAGTGCATCTCATTTGAAAATATAGAAAAATCAGAGAACATTTTTCTTTTCATTATCAGGAACCTGAGGTTGGGGATGAACTGAACATGGCATTTTACACAAAATTTTAAAATATTTAATTATGTATTTTTAAATACATCTCAAAATGTTTAAGTCTGCTGATCAGAATTTTAAGCTTGATGATAGAAAAGAAAATGTAGGCTTCTTGAGGTAAACATATTTCAGATTAAAGGTAGGGTTTTGTGAAAAATAAACCGGCTTTGGTTGGAAGTAAGTATCCACTTCATTTATCTAAAAGACAGTTCTATTAAATAAAAACATCTTTTAATTGTATGAGATCCCATGTTTTCTGACAATATCATCTCTACCAAGAATTTAGTTGTCTCCATGTATCCAAGTAAAATACATTAGATGACTTAAGTAAATTGCTTTTCTCTCTGCAGAATGTCAGACCAATGTTATTAATGAAAAGAGAAGTCTGGGGTAAGTGATAATATTAATGTAAAAGCAACAATCAGATGCATTGATCTCTTCAACTATCTACAAATGAAAAATCACAGAATCCTACTTGTTCATTACTCTTGTGTCAGTTTCCTTCATTACAAAATTTATTATTAAGTTTAGGTTATAGAAAAGCTCCAGTTTATCTTAAATGATGCATTATACTATCTACTTCTGTTAGGTTACTTTTCCTCCTAAGTAATATAAGATCATCAGACACTGTCTCTATTAAAGGTATTTTTTCTTCCCTTTATTTATATAACAGGAACATATTTAAATTGCTTTTTACTCAGCTATGATGAAGAGAATGTTTACCCTTTGGGTGGAAAATTAGCAAAATCTCCAAATAAGCCTTGTTATCTGAACATGAGGCTAACTTATAACATGTGATTATGCTTCCGATACTTATATAATCCCTGATTTCTTGATGCAATGTGCCACAGAAAATGTATGCCTAGGAAACATTTACATAAGAAAATGTTTGCCAAATTACCATCATGTGTTTCTGAGAGTAATGAATGGCAAATCCATCTTCATTAGCAAAAGAATATACTGGGATTTAATGACCCATAGCATCATAAAATTTTGACAAGTATAACCTTAAACTTAAAAAGTATTTACATAACATAATAATATTTTAGAAACTTATATATAAAGTATTAATGCAGTTAAGCAGATTATTCAGCATATGAAGATATTTAGAATTGAAAATACAAATCGAACTTTGGTTTAGGTCACCTTCTGCCACCGAGAAAGCTACACCTAACAATGCCAGATGGCAAACAAATAGATTGTTTCTGAGAATTTCAGAGGAAAGTCATCCCAAGATTTAGCAACTCTTGCCAAGAAATTTATTTTTAGATCTTACCTAAATCCCTGACATGAGATCTATACTTATTTCTACGTTTTAATTCCCACTGAAGAATTAAAGTGCACCTGTTGCTTCATTACAATATATTTCATGTATTTGAAGACATCTTTGAAATCAGTGTACTGATTTATCTTCTCAAGACAATTGTTTTTCACTTATGCTTGGTCATTAGACTATTTCAGAGCTCTGATTATAAATACAGATTCCCAGGTCTTACACTCCAGCAAACGAATTTCAGTTTTCAGAAGACGGCCCTAGGAATGTTGGCAAACTTTTGCTAATAAGTTCTTTTGCTCAATAAAGTAATCTCTAGTAATAGTGTAGGAAAATCCATTTGCTTGAATTATTGAAAAAAATTTTAAAAATAACCAAGAGACAGTAATGTCAAATGCTTAAAGAACAGTAATTGCCAAGAGTAGGTTTTACCATGAAATTCTCTTAAGTAACCTATGAAGCTGTATTTAAGAATTGAGATACTTCTGTTTTTACATATTTTGGTTAATACTTTTTATTATACAATGGATATTTGTTATAAAGTTTCAGAAAACTTTTTAAAGGACAAAGGAGAAAGTAGATTCACCTGTAATCAACTCTCAGGTATAGTGACTATTGACATTTTTGTGTCTAGTTTTCTACTTGTGTCAATGTGTGTGCATTTTTTTAATAAAAATTGAATATTTATGTATAACTGTGTAAATTCATTTTTCAATTAATAAAATATATTGAAATGTTTCTTCATATTTTCATGTCATTAAATATTCCTTTAACTTAAAATTTATTAACTGCATGCTTTTGCTTATTTAGATGGTGAAAAATTTATTTAATAAATATAGAATCATTTCATGTTTGACTGCAAATGTTGTTTATTCTTATAATGTTTGGTGAATATCTTTCCTCATGAATATACCCATGACCATTTCTGTGCTATATTTCTTTTGAAATCTGCAATTTGCCCTCTAGAAATCTCATCCTAATTTATTTGCAATGGCTTTTTATCAAAGCATCCATTTTCCAACACACCCTTGCCAATACTTGGTATTAAGATCTCTCTGACAATTTTTTTTCTTCTCTATATTTTACAAGTTGGAATATCAGGCAAATACTGAAATATATAAATAAATTTGAAACGTTTATCATTTCCTGTATTTCAGAGCAGACTAAAAGGCAGGGAGATTATCTATTTAATATTAAAAAAAACATTCTATCATAAAACTATGAGAAATTGATACATAAAAGAGCATAATATATAAAGATATTTTGTAGTCTGATTTATGCTTGGTGATATTTAACCATTTACATATTCGTGGAATGTTTTTCACTTTTCCAGGTTTAAAATTTATTAGTATAAACTTCAAAATAATAACTTTTATTCATCTTTTTAATCCGATTTTTCATGTCTTTAAACTGAATATTTCACCTTTAAATTTTTTAGAATTTGAAGTTCCTTCATTTCCCTCTTTAATGAATTATGCTTTGCAGAGTTTTCCCATTATATAAATATTAATAAAATAGGGCTTGTATTTATGTACCAATTCTTCTGGACTTGTTAATGGTTTTATAGTTAAAATTATGGATTTTGTTTGTTCTTACTTTGCCTCGAATGTAAGGAGACTTATTCACACACATTATTTGTCTAACAGCCAGAGTATCTTCTTCACCTTCCTCATGCTGCAGCTGGATATCCCAGGTGTGATGAGTAAGTAGTTAGGGTAGCGCAAACAGCTGTCAACAGGACGGGCATGCGCAAACAGGCATTCACAGGCTGCAGTTGTCTTAGCAAAGTGGCCTCCTCTTTTCCCAGCATCTTGTTCTCATATAATGAATCCGATTGATTTCTTGAAAAATGTTCATTCTCATCATGCACTGACACTGGGGTTCGTTCTCAGTTCCACATTATGCTTTGGATGTGGGTTCTATTTGCTTGCCACCTGTCTTCTAAGATTTTCGTTCTCTTCGTAAATTTGGAAACATGGTTTGGGATGATGAGAGATATAAAAAGAAGGGGTATATTAGTGGCTGCCTCAACAGGTGACCCCTGGGTGGTGCTGATACTTTGACCTTAACCCGGGAGGGAAAGATCCGGTCTCAACTAGAACCGCAAGGGGATGAAGTGCTAATGATTGAAGGTGTCTGTTGAGTATAAGGAGTTCCGTTCTCCTCTGTGAATCTAGCTTGTTAGAGCTCCGCACCGTTGTTGGGACAATGGAGAAAACAGTCGCTTCTCCAGAGCGTTGTATCCAGCGGTTCGCATCAGAAACCCCCCTGGTAAACAGCTGGTGGAGAAACAAGGAGCACAGGTGTACTGAGCCTTGCGCGGCGAAGTCTGGGAAATTGTGCCTTTAGAACCGCAGCCCTGTTCTCTCCTAAAATTCCAGGGTTATAAGTCAGATTTGAGGAGAAAGTGTCAGTGCATTTTTTTTTTTTAGATAAACTAGTTCTCATAAAGTGAAGTCTGCTTATGCCATGAAGTTGAGCCTGTAAAGGTTTTCTTCAACTGAACTGTTTTAAAATAAAATGTCTATTCTTTCCTGATTACATTTTTTAGATTAATCATTGTTTGTTTTTTGTGGGGGGCTACGACTTTCTTCTTTGTTACTTCTTACATATTTTACAAAGAAATTGAGAAAAGCGTTATCTAAATTTGCTACACAGGTGACTTTTTTTAGTATAATGTTTTGCTGATTTTTAAAAAGATGAGAATCTAGTACTCTTCTGATTTCCACCACTAATCCATGTTGCCCTCAAATAAGTGAGAGTTTATTACTTGAGATATTTGATTGATTATTTTACTGTTTCAATTTAATGGACAAACAAGAAGAAATTAGTATCACCAGTCTGATGATTGCCTAAGTCTTATCGAAATCAGCAGAGCATTTTTTTTTAAAGAACTTAATAAATCATCTAATTTTTAACAGTTTTTAATAAAGGTGGCTTTAACCTCTCTGGCTTTTCCTGACATTTTTCTACAAGCAATAACTTTCCATCTGGTAAGTGAATTCTTTTCCCCTTGTATCAGGTTACATTCTATTTTTTTTCTGACCACTTCATCTCTGTGAAGTCATTTTCAATCTCTGTGGAGACATATTGAAGATACTTATTCTTGTATTCTGATGCCAAGATCCTGACTTTTGA
This sequence comes from Macroglossus sobrinus, assembly GCA_004027375.1. Taxonomy (NCBI): domain Eukaryota; kingdom Metazoa; phylum Chordata; class Mammalia; order Chiroptera; family Pteropodidae; genus Macroglossus; species Macroglossus sobrinus. The sequence goes on from PVKZ01002189.1 coordinate 45,888, forward strand.
TTGAAGGTCCAAATCATAACAAGTCAGAAACAGTATGTACCATAATTTTCTCAGCTCAGAATCATGGCTGTTTTTCACAACAGCTCTATTCTTACTACAAATATGTTAAAACATTTTCTATTTTTTCTTAAGTTAACCTAATAGGGTTGATATTTTGCTATCATTTGTAATTCATCAAAATGGCAGAAATTTAAGATGTATTCAAAAGTCACATAGGCAGTACTGGAATAAAAATGGATCCCATAAAAAGTGTGATCTACAATTCAGAGATAATTCTTTTGTTACAAGTACTTGATTGCTAGAGATAGTCTGTAATCCTCAAACCATATTGATTATTCAATGATATTTCATCAAGCTTATGGGACAATTACCAAATAACAATGTTATGATTTATATTTTTGATTGGAGAAAATAATGATCACTTTAATGTTTGTCAAGGCAATTATATAAACAGCTACACAATAAGCCAACAGCTCCATGAAACATCCTATGTATTGGTTGTATGTATATTGTATGTGTATTTTGTAATTCTTCGATCAAAAAGGATTCAACTAATTCAACATCTGTTATTGGTAGCCATTTGGCTCAATATTGGCAGCTGAGGATGTCAAGATAGAAAAAATACAGTTCTTGTCTTCAAAGAAGCCAAGGGGAATGTAATAAGACATAAAGTAAGAGTCAGTCAGCCTTCTGTGGAATCAGACTTAATTTCTCACCTGAAGTAAGCACACCATGCTTCAAGTGATATCAACCCTGGCCATTGGAATAAAAAGTACCTACAGAGACTCTCTTCACTGTTACTAAGGAAATGGACTGGCTTTAAGATTTTAAATAGAATGTGGTATTAATTTGCTGAGTAAAATGATCACTCTCAAGAAACGGGGTCAAGATAAAAAGCCAATGGACACCCAGAGTGGAAGCAGGAGGCAGAGACTAAGAAGTGATAACCGTAAGAGGCCACAAGGAAGCAGAAGCTGAGCAGACGGGAGGCTGAGGCCGCAAGTGGCTGACAACTGTACCACTATTATAAGGAAACCCAGAGGAGGAAAGGGCGTGATAATCTCCTGACTTAATGTGCCAAATCTGTATGAGTTTCCTGTTGCTTCTGTAACAAAATACCGCATACTCAGGGGCTTACAATGACACGAACTTCTCATCTTACAGTTCTGGAGGTCAGAAATCTCAAACGGGTCTCACTGGGCTAATATCAAGGTGTCCACACAGCTGTTTTCTTCTCAGAGGCTCTAGAGGAGAGCTCATTGGCTTGCTTTTTCCAGCTTCTGAAGGTCACCTTCATTCCTTGGTTCATGGTCACTTCCACCATCTTCAAAGCCAGCAACATAGGGCTGAGTCCATTTTATGCTGCCATCTTTCTGGCCACATAAAATGTCAAATAATGCAAGAGTGTAATTTACTCAAATGTGTCAACAGTGATGACAATACAATGCAATAAGAACTATAAAAGATGTATTTACAAAGTACAGTGCAGGAAATACCCATATTAATTTAATTTATTTCTATATTCATTAACTCACTTATTTATTTGACTTATTATCTGTCATGCACTGTTCCAGACACTAAAAAATGTCTTGATTCTTAATGATAAATAAGGAAATGGCAAGATTACTGTTTGTATTTTTCCTACTTTTGCTTTCTTCCCTGTGTCTCCCCTTGATCCCCAACAAATGATTACTATGATTCAAGTAATAGGATAGAAATCAGAAAAAGGGCAATAAATACATAAAGATGTACTTGATTTTTTATATCCTCAGAGAGTTTATAACCCATCAAAGAAGCCAGACAAGGAGACAAGTCCTCATAATAACAGGAAGAACGGATAAGAGTAAACAAAATTCATATGGGAGCCATAACAATAGAAAATAAGCCAGATTAAGGTTAAAGGCCTTTTAGGAAAAATGGCATATAAATTAAAAGATGAATGATGAAGAAGAGCTATCCAAGCAAATAAATGTAGGAAATGGTATGCTAGCCTAGGAACCAGAATTCCAATCCCACTAAGTGTCTGTTTCTAAAGTTGGTGTACATCATATGTCCAGGAATGAGATCACCCAACATGCAGCCATTGTAGTAGACTTCTGATCACATGATTTTGAAGCAACCATATTCTAGCAAGTGGTGCTTTTCTCTCTTCAAATAAAAAAAAAATTGAAATTAAAAAACTTGTGTATGTGCTAATCAGCAGATATTTTCTTTGCCAAGTCTTCACAAGACATGACCAGAGTTGTTTTTAACACATGCACACATGTACACACATGCACACATATACACACACACAGAGCAATCACCTTCCGCATTATTAGCATCATCCTTGAGTTTCTATAGTGACAGTTAGTTTTCATATGCTTCCTTTGTGAGACAAACCTGTTAATTAACTGAAGAAAATGTCTGATTTTTATAGTTGCTATCCACATTTACAATAGTAATATTTTTAAAATTATTAAAATTATACTTATTCCAATATCTTTTTGAGGAAGATATTATTTTAAAAGTTATTTCAGTTAAAATGCATTCCTATCCATTTATTTTGGAAACATCAATCATAGGAGTACATACAGGAAGTTCAAATAATAAAATTTACAAGGTCGTTTTGTTAAAGCATGTTAAAAAATTTTGCCAGGGAAAATTTGAAATAAACTAATTTAAAATAATACGATGTGTTTTGATTAGGTTGTATATTTTTAATGTGGAATAAATTTGAAAATTTGAAAAATTTTAATAATGCTGTAGTAACAAAAATATTGTTATATAAATTGCATTTCTTTAGATGATGGATTATAAATATTTAGCTGCATGACTAACATATGTGATATAATCACCTAAGCAGTGAAAAAAAAATGGTTTTAACATAGAATACTAACATTTATGTGGACTAAAGATTAAGCAGCAGAAGTTAGATTGTGCAGGGAAAATGGTACCAATGACCTTTTTGATCTTTTAGTCTCATTCATCATACACCTCACATAAATCGGGAAGCAATAAATTAGGTCTGTATTAAATGATGTGACTATGGATCAAAAATAAGGCAAATGCACACTTGGAATTACCACTTATACATTTCCAACACCAGGTTCCACGGAGGGTAATATGAGATGGTACTATGAGATGCTCTTGGAATCAAAATCAAAATGTTTGCTTTGAATGTTATCAATTTTTGACACATTTACTGTAGATTTAATATATAACTTCTTGTAGGTGTGTGTTTATCATTATGTGTAGAGAGAGACAATGAGACAGAAATAAAGGATGGAGAGAGAGGTATTAAGAAAAATAATCAACAAAAGCTAGGTCAACTATTAGTAATCCAAACACTGTAATTATTTTCAGCAATTGTAAACAATCTCTCCTTTGATTGTATTTGATTGCTCCGAGATTTTCTCTAAACTATTTATCCCTCAGTTTATGTAATATAAATTCAAATTCTTAATTGGGAGTACATTCAAGAATTTGGTGGTTCCCTGTTTGTATTTTTCTGAAACTCTTGGGAATGTTTTAGTTGTTACTGTAATTAGGAGCAGGGCTCCTCTTTGATGGATGGAAATTAGGACTGCTGTGCATAGCAAAATATTTATCAGTGTCTCATGTGCATTTCCAATGGTTTCTCTACAATTCGTGCCCACAATAAGTTTGTTTGATTGAGCTAAGCCTAGATTTTAACAATGTTCCAGACATAAGTGCCCAGTGCTTTTTATAGCATTTTAATATACACTAGATTTTCCAGGGTGGAGCTGTTCACTGTTTAGGGAAGCTACGTCACCAATGGCAGTGCCACTGTTAGTGTTTGTGTCCCCATTTCAATATACCTGTGTCCATTCATTTGTAGTTGTTTCTACATCATGATTCTATGTTGGAGGAGGCTCTTGCTATATTTTGGTTTTCTAGCCTAGGCACGTGTGAGAATTTACTTGGTAAAGACACCATTTTTGTCGTAATTTTTTTCTCATTGTATAGTTAAATTTTGATAGTTATTTGTTTCAATATTGTGTAGCATTGTGATTTGTTTTCTATGGATTTCATTTTAGTATGGGAACATTAAGAAATTTGTTATAAAAGGTATGTTATGTCCTTTAGGTCAAGGACTTGACTATAATTATATAGATAAAAATATATATTTGCTTTGAAAAATGAGTTTCATAATAAATTTATAATATATTTAAATTATTCTATGGGTTTAAAGAAAGGGTTTTCAACATTACATTTAATAAATTTACAACCGTAAAACTGTTAATGACAATTTGTTATTAGTTACTCAGCTTTAAAAGAAAATAAGTTAAAATTCTCCCTCCAAAATAAGATTTTAGAAAAATATCATTGGCAGTAGTAGCTGTTTTTTTTCTTTGAAAAAGTGAAATAAAATCTTAGATAAATTTCAATACAGTTTTGCATAAACATTTATTCTGTTGCTTTGGAGGGTAGAGTGTGGAAGAATAAAATGAAGGGATTATAAATCTATTTCACTTATGCTTAAAACTTTTTAATGTGAAGTTGTTGTGAAGTTTAATGTGAAGTTATTAGTTTGATAACTTGAAGAAAAAACTCAGATCTTTTCTTTGAAAATAGTTGTTTAAAAAGCTGATTATTTCTTTTTCATGATCTTGCCTCTTAAAAAAGCCAAAGCCAAAATTAAAATCGAAAAACTCTGCAAAATTTTAATGGCATGGCGTAGACAAATTCTAAGCATGCTAAATAAATAATTACATAGTATCATGTAGAATGTTAAAACATATAAACGCTATGAAGAACACAGAGCAGAGAAAGGGAAACATAAAGAGTGAAAGAGAATGGGTGAAGTGTAATATTAAATGGGGTGGTTGTGGTAGTCAGTGCCTACAAAAAGATAAAATTTAGGCAAAGATTTGAAGGTGGTAAATACATAAAGCAAAGGGATATTTGGGAGAAGGCTGAGAGAGCACTGGGTTTAAAAGCCTTGCCTCTGTCTACTATGCTCTAGGTCCAGCATGTAGCCACTGACATTGGACTGAAAACAGTGGAGAGTAATGCATTTGGTCAAGGGCATGTAGGGGCCCAACATAGAAACTTGTAGGCTCTCATAATGGCTTAAGTTTTGCTCCAAGAGAATGGAGAGGCACCAGTGGCTTTTAGCTTTGTAATGCTGCAGTCCAATGTGTTTTTGACAGAATCAAAATTTGGCTGCTTCCTTTAGAACAGACAAAAGAGGCAAGAGTGATCCTAAATAAAGCTATTAGAAAGATAACGGTGACTGGAGCAACAAGCTAGTTGTAAGAAGTGATAGTTACACATTTTATATATATTTATGTTACCATTATTTCTATTTACCAGTTTCACCCATTGTCCTATACCAAGGGAATCTCAAAAGGTTGTGTTTATTCATGTTTTGAATTACACTCTTTTACCATAGTGTCTGACTCAATGAATGGACATGCCCAATCGATAGTTATTAAAGTGAAGTAATTATTTCTAAATAAACACTGGCACAGAAATTTAAATAATTATTGAAATATTGTGCGTAGTTGTGAAACATTTTTGTTCTATTTTAATGCTAAGTACAAATCTATAGTGTGTGTGTGTGTGTATATATATATATATATATATATGTGTATATATATATATATAAAAGGAATTTTTTTAATCTGTAAAGACCAGAAACAAAATTCAAATACTGAAGTTCTTGCTTTGTTAGAAATTTCCTATAAAAACTTGCTGAAATCTGAGGAACATATTATTTTTATTTATAATTGTTCATTTATTTTTAATTGAAAGCTATTTTACACACAATCTGAACCAGGTATGCACAGTAGCTCACTCCAGGTCTCACAAGTAGCTAGCTGCAGTTCTAGAAGCAGAATGCGGGGCCGTCTTATTTCTTTGTAATATAACTTTGCCTACACATGTTTCTTACTTTCTTATAAAAGAGATTGTATTATAATATAATTTGCCTTTAAAGCAAAAGCCATTTTACATTACATTTTAAAAATGTTTTTCACAGGTGCAAACCTGCTTTAAGATTAATGTCAGATAGACTGACGTTAAACTATGAAAATATTTAAGACACAGAATAAGTTCATTAAATTCCTACTTAAATTATTTTCTTTGATTGAACAATGTAACCACTAGAATTAAAGCTCAGAAAGTTACAAAGTATACCATCAGGTGAGTATAAGATTATAACGAACCCACACAAACATATCCATACACATAGAGACGAATATCCACTTGCAGAAAAAGAACACACACCAAATCCCAAGAAAAACACAAAAGTAATAAAAATGATACTTCTGTTTAGAATTTTTTTTTTCTATTTTCAGATTTTTTCCTAGGCAGCGGTTGATTTATACCTCTCGATAATCATGTGAAATAAGATAATCACATTCATATTCCTATAACACAAATGCTAATGATATTAAGTGGATATCTCATGTACAACGGACAAGTTCAGCCGTTAGTTCCATAAACTCTCACTTTCTAGAACTACGTCGATTCAGCATAAAGGAGAGATGCCTCCTACGAGAAAGAAAAGGGAGAACCTGAAAACTGTCATCTTTGAGGACTGGTGATTACAATTTTATTTTTTATATTGTTTCACACACCAATAAATGTTTAGTCTATAATTCTTTGTTACACAACAATTTTTCGAACATGTCTTCGTTCTAAGTACCGCAGGTGAAAATGATCAAAAAATGATGATGATATCTAACACTCTGAAATAATATTTCTGGACTTGTTTTTTTCTGATTTACATATACAGATGTATAGGATTAGGGAAAATAACAAATGGAACAGCAAAAGCCAAGGCAAATTAAGTTTACCCGCTAGAATATGCTAATTATGGGTTCATTATCATGTATCCAGATTTTGCAAATTAAACAAAAAATTAAGGGAGGGAAAAACACTAAGAACACTGTTACATTTGAGAATCAAAATTGTCTTTAAATATTTTTCCACAGAAGACCTAATAATTAATACTATTTCAACCAAAGAGACATTTTAGAAAATATACTTTCTCACTTAGTCTAGTTATTTGTGTTAGCTTTATAAATAGCATTCATTTTGTGCTTATTTTATGAGTCCTTTGTAACATTCTTCAGAAAAGAAAAAAATAAAATCCAAATGATATCTAAATCTCAGAAATAATGTATTGAATTGATAACTTTGTTAGAAATTTTTATATGCAGAAATCACCGGGTGTCCTTATGTAATTTGTACCATGATACATTTGAAAGTAAATTTGATGTTACCTTATTTCAATATGAAGGCTTTTCTTTGTCCCTGTCTTTCAAACCGCTACCTCTCTGCTGATGGCAGATCTACATAAATCACAGAAGTTGAAACTACAAAGTTAGGATAAAACCTTGACAGTGCCCCAGTGAGAAAGCACATCATCAGGCCCCTAACGATGCTAATGTAAGCTGCTCAGAAGCTGTCACTCTAGAAGTCATGGCAGGCCCAAAGCAGAGAGCGAGGAATAATGACACATTCTGAAAGCTGACAAAGGGGAACAAATGCATTATGCATATGGATATAAGGAAAAGAACAGTGGCATCTTCAAAGGTAGGTGCCTTTAAGCTTCCCTATCAAGCAGACTTGTCTGTGACACTTTGAAGCGAGTATGGTCAAGACCTGTGTCCTCGGCAGATGTGCCCACCTTAGTATGACCATTCAGTAAAGCCTGAGGGCGATCAGGACAAACGTTTCATTAAACTCAAATGTGAAATGACAGGTCCCGGGAGGACGGGACTTGGTTTCCCTTCAGAACAGGCTTTTCTAAGACGTCTCAACAGTTCCCTTGATCAATGCCATTCTATGTGGAATTTAAAAGAACTGGCAAATGCAATCGTGCCTTTGACGTGGCAAATGCTCTCATTTTCTCCTCTGCTTAGGCCACGTGGAGTATGAGTTATTCTTGGGGTACTCATTGCAGCATTATGTTTTAAACACCTGCGAGAAAACTCAGTTATACTTAAAACAAGTGCCACTTCAATGCCTTTTTTACTTATGTATTTATTTTTTGCATGTGTGTGATTCCTCACCAAGATATTATGGGTAGAGCCAGAATTTTGTTTCAGCTTCTGTTACACATGAGTGGAATTGGAGCAGAAAGGTTAATTGGTTTACTCGGGGTCATAAAGGAGCACCCCTAAACACTAGTGTTTTAACCTCTAGAGGGTCTTTGATCTGTTGCCTCGTCATCTGAGACGAAAAATAATATGTATGTTGGTATTGGGACAAAAAGTAGGTACAATGTTGATTCAGGCAGCATATGACTTTATCTACATTTGAGACCACTACATGAAAAACACATACGTCTAGCAAGGATTTGCATGGCTAAGTGTATTTTATTTTCAGGGGAAAAAAAAATGCCAAGTTTGCATGATCAGAAATCCAATTCCCAGGTTCCCTGACAGATTAAAGCTTAGGTTATAAAAGGGAATGTTTTGGGACATTGATCTGTTAGTATGACTCAACCTGACCAAGAGAAATCACCTCTGAGTATAAAGGGACTCTGTATCTTTGATGCAGTCTTTAACTTCTCTCTTGAAATGTGTGACTCTGGTGACAAAGATATCCATGTTTTCATAACTCAGTGCAGGCATCCCTTCATTTCACAGAGGCCAACCTGTGCCATTAGAAGGTGAAAAGTTCCTTCATCCTGTTGTGAGCTGGATGTATGCACGTGATTTCGAAATCTATGAAAATCCTCCAGGCTATTCAGTCCCATGGGAGGATACGAGAAGCATGAGGTGACAAAATTGGACATTTATCGGCCTTACCTTTCTATTTATTCCTCAGCTTCTGTGTGACTTTGGGAACACCAATTACAGAATTCATTTAGTGATGTTTTTCATTGATTGGGACAAAAGAGTGAAAAAGTAATATTACAACAAGATAAATAACAAAAATTAGAGAAAGTTCTTTGATGTTAATGTCATGATTGATATTCGTAGTAGATTCTTAACCTACAAACTGAACAAAGACAAGTTTTGTATGTTAAGGATATTATATCACTGTACTGAAGATATCACAACTTTGTTCAAAGATACAAAAACTTTATTCATAAATCTATTATCATTTTATATAAGTTCCTGCAGCAAATTCAGTTAATGTGATCAGATCAACAACTTTAGAAATATTAGCTGCACTTGTGGTCATCCAGACTTGATTATTCTCTTCTAAATAGTATTTTACTAGAGTTTATATATAAATGCATATAAATAATACTAAGTTGTAGACAACAGTAGCACACTATAGTACTACAATAATATATCTTGACATCTTACTTTGGTTAATATTAGTATAATAGGAAGTTATATACAATTTTACAAAATTTACGGAGTGACAGTGAGACAACATGTTGTCTGGTATAAAATATAATAAAATATATTTATAATATATAATAAAATATTATAAAATATAGTAAAAATTAAAAGTTGGTGACTCAAATATTTACTTTTTTACTTTTTTATATTTTATATATTTTTTTATATTTTATTAAGAATAAAATCTATGCATTAACATTATAATACCATATGCTCATTATGAAATAAGAGGAAAATATAAAAACCTATGAAAAGAGAAAATGATCACTTATTTTCTAACTGTCCAATGATTTCCAAAGTCATTTTTTGGTGTATTTGTACTCAGACATTTTTTACATGCACATGTTGAGTTTTTTCATAGTTTTGATTATAAGAGATATAACTTTGTCTTGCTATTTGGCACTCATTAGTGCCAAACTTTTCAGAACTACCAGATGACATCCCGTATGTTATTTTGAGTATAAAGCATAAACTCTATATAAACAATTTGGGATATGTCACAAAAGAATTATTCATATTAAAATTAGGAACATAAATTTAGGTTCAAAAACAAGGCTCTACGTTCTTGCAAAATTGCAGTGTGACAAATGACATCAACCTCTGTCTTCTCTCCCAAATTTCACTGATATTAAGAGTAGCATAAACGATGTCTCCCTTTCTTTGAGGGGATCTTTGAGAGCTGACAGGCACCTGTCCTCCTGGAAAAGCAGAGCATCCTTAAAGTGGGACTTTGTCCTGGAACACCGACAGTGATGAACCCTGAGTGAGTTAGAGGTATGAAGTGGCTCGGTGTCCTTTGGACATTCTTTACGCTGCATCTCCTCTCTCCGGGAAGCTGTTACAGTAGAGATTCACCCAGCACAATGAAATGCCCTACATTTTCTCTTAGGTGTGTCTTGTCTGCCGTCTTAAGTGGAGAGAGGCCATGGCCATTGGTGGGTCCAAAGCTGTGGCGTTTTCAACAGTGGTCTAAAGAGAGAAGATTCTTTGGTGATGTTCTTTCTCTGGGGATGCTCCCCACAATTGAGATGGGTGAGCCACATGTGTGACAGATATGGCTTTCCCTCTGGTTTTGTTCTACTATTAAACTTCTCCCGTTTCCATCATCCACTTCTCCTACCACCATCACCGCTAACTCAGTCTTCTTCTTTTTTTTCTTCCATTCCTTCATTCTTTCAACTGCTTGCCCTCAGAGTTGCTCCTCACCTTTCCCCTATAAGGTTCTGAATGACAGAAGGGTTGATGCCTGAGGTTTTGTCAGTTGACTTTTGGCAAGGTTTGGCTAATAATAGTCACTGGAGAAAGATTAGAGGGTAGAAGGAGGAGAGAAGCCAGAATATTTTTCTGTCTTTCTCGGCTCGATGCTGTTTCCAGCAATGGCTATATACTCATGGTTCAAACACCAATGGAATATGCCCACCATGATTTCAGCTTCTGCCGGGTGACCCCTGCATAAGGTTCTTGGGCTATGGTGTCATTGCCTCCTTGATTTTATTTTTTTTTCCCTAGGCTAAGTTTAGTTCTGATAACCTTCCACTGCAATCGATGAGTTGCCTCACTCTCTCATAATTATCTTGTCATGCTTTTCTATCACCTGTTACCCATTTCTTACATTAAATTGTTTTAATCTAAAATATTCAAAGAGGTATGTGTTTCCTGGCCTGACACTGATTGTTACAGTATTTTACCAGCAGTGGTCCTAGAAAAATATCTCTCATGCTGGGATTCCAACACCGAGTTTATCATCTATTTAAATATGAACAGTCTTGATGCTCTTGCGGATGGAAAAATGAGATAATGGTAATCTGTGGCATGCAGTGACATCATTTTTTTTAAAACCTACATCAGCATCTATAGGTACTTGAGAAAGAGAACTGGTCAAAGCAAAGGTTTTAGAAAACTGAGTTGCTATTCTATTCAACTCTTGTGGTGATAAGGATAAGAACAGAGGGTGCTGCCCACTTCTAAAGGTGAAGAAGAGCTGAAAAAAAATAGCACACTCATGTCTATGAGTTCTCAGTTAAAATCAGGCTTAGATTATTAGAGAACTTCTATGATAAGCATAAAAGAATTTATCATCTCCCAGAGCTTCAGGGAAGCTATGGTTGGAGATTAGAACAACAACAAAAAAATAACGTGCAGAATCATAAATAAAGTACAAGTTGACAGCCCTTTATGTTAAAGTCAGGTCATTATTTAAGTTTAAGACATTTATGAAGAAGTAATGAGACCCTGGAATTTGAGATGGAAACACTGTGTGTACTTGGACAAGCCTGAGAAGCTTGAGCCACCAAATTTTCCACCTCCTTTTGCCAGTAGACTTAGCAACAACTTTACTGTCAGAAACATAGCCTTGATAATAGATAATAGGTAATACTTATGTCACCCAACACGGTTTGTTCAAGCCTACCCAAGCTTCTCTAAGTACCTCCAGGCTAATAACAACAGTTATTTCCCAAGATTCCTCAGAAAGAGAAACAACAGGTTTCCTACAAAAGGATTTGGCATATACAACAAAAGAATCCCAAAATAGTGTTAATTTTTATCTGTATATACCTGGAGAAAATCACGGTAATGAGTTCATAGAGTCTCCCAAAAGAGAGAATATTGAATTCTGGATGAAGCCAAATTACTAAAATGCTGTGCTAAACTTCATTCCTAATTTAAGTGCTAGTTAGAGAGGTTGGAATTTGACCTGTTTGCTTGGTTGGCTATTGAAGTCTGGATTCAATAGCTTACATTAATGAGGTCAAAAATGCTGAACTCTCCCTGGCATAATGTAAAGGGAGGCATTCAAGTCCTCTCGAGACAGTCATGCTGGAGTGGATTTGATAAATGCAATTCTCTCATTCTCCGTCAACAATGTATTCCGCGAGTGCCCAGAAGACATTGTCTTTACAAAGGAATTGATAAATGCACTTGTGAGGAGAATGCCGGTATTTCTGAAAAGCTCAGTGGTGACTGTCATCCCTAGGCTGGAGATAAAAAAGGAACTGGGTTGCAGCAGAATTGAGGTCCTTGATTTTCACGGTAATAATGGGATCCCAGAGAGTGGGAGATGAGGGTTTAAGTATTGCAGACAATGTGAATTCAATTACCATAACAGCAGCAGTGCTGGAGAGGTAATCAGAATGTTTTGACACACATAGTTTTGTGGGGGTAGTTAACAGAGCTTGAAGTCCTCAAGAATAAAACAGATGTGCAGCCCACTGATGTATTACTAGAACTATGCAAGAAAAACATCCAAGTTTGGTGAAGAGAAACCCAATCTGCATCATCACAAGAGGAAGGTGCATTCTTTCTTGCAGTTCCCAAACCAAAGCCCACTCACAGACACAACGACTAGCCATTCCAGGCCTTGTTCTTAGGACTGAAAATCCCACATCCCCGGAACCACCCACATCCGGGCAAACTAGACCACGACTCATTCTACCACAGACCTAAACGTCCTTGAGTGGAAAAGCAGCTGAGGGAGGCCCCTGCAGTGGGAATGTACTTCAGTCTTTCTTCAGGCTTTGTCCAAAGAGACCAGAGGCCATCTCCTTTGACAAGCAGATACTAAGAGGAAAGAAACACAATTTTTTTTTATAGGAATGAATTTATTATGTCAAGTAATAGACATACATGGTTTAAAACATGACATACTATATTGAGAGGAATGGAGGAAAGAAATACCATTTTTAATATCTTATACTGGCTCTGAGTTGATATGATTCCTAAGAAACTAAAATGTCACCTTGGTTCAAGTGTCAGAGAGAAGGACTTATGGAACTCGGGTCATAAATGCCAATTTCCTCCACATCCATCTCCAGCTGGGACCCGTTGCCATATACATAATCAAAACCTGGCAGAATGTCGACCCACACCAGCTCTCGAACCTATGGTGTGAGGTCCAGCAAAATCAGAAAAACCAGGTGAAAACCCACAAAACCTAATTTATCGCTGTAGTAACAAACAATATCACATCCCTCAGAGAAATGCTATAGCTAATGCCGCCATTCCTATCACACCTCCCATTCCTATCACACCTCCCATCAATTCACCTGTTTGGCTGTCATAAAAGTTAGATGCTTCTTGAAAATGACTGTGGATTATTGTAAACATAATTAGATAGTCACTCCAATTGCAGCTGCTGTGACAGATATGGTATCTTTGTTACAGCAAATTAATGATGTGCTTTGCTTTGATATACCTCTACTGACCTGCAAAACACATTTCCCCCAAACCAATCATCAAGGATCATCGGAGCAGCTTGCCTTCAGCTGAGAGAGATAGTGTTTCAATTTCATTATCTCCCCTCAGGGATATGTCATCTTTCTTGTTACTATTAAAATCAAATCTCCAGAACTGCCCTATGGACACCCCAGAAGATGACTGACTCAGTGAGCAGGAAGCGGGGACACCCCAATGTGCTGCTCAGACATATGTTGGCCCAGAAGGAGAATACAAGTATGAAATCAGAGACCTGACAGTTTAAGAAAGGTTTTAGGGAGCAGATCGTGTCCCACATGTCAGTATATCGCCCCTAAAATGAGATGAGGTGTCTCATCCTGCACGAATCCTAACCAACTATATGACAACTATGGGGCTCTTTGTATTGTGGAGGCAACATGGGATTTAATTTGTGTGTGTGCTCTCTGGACCCAAATAATCTGTAAGGCTCCTAGTATTGAATGGGGCCTAGGAGAGAGGTCCCAGCATCAGAGCCAGGCTGCGGGAAAAACCACCGTAAATTAGCCCTTCAGAGACAGTAGATTGATAAAGCTCAAAATATAAAGGAAGTGAATGAGAACACTGTATCAAGCCTCTGAAAAGACATAAAGTTATAGAGTTGTAGTTTTTTTTTTAATTGGTCAGAACATTGTTTTCCTAATTTTCATAGTTATGTCGTCCCTAACTCATGGATTATTTAGAAACATGTTGCTTAATTTACAAACATTTGGGTATTTCCCAATTTTATTTTTCTTATTGATCTTTCGCTTAATTCCACTGTGGTCAGAGCACATCTTAGGTGTGGTTTGACTTGTTTGTAATTTCTTGATCCACATCAACGGCCCAGCATACTACCTAAATTTGTAAAGTGTCTACGTGCATTTGAAGAAAATGTGCATCTTGCAATTATTGGATAGAGTTTTCTGTGCAGTCATTCAGGGCAAGTTTGTAAACCTGGCTTCAAATCTTTCAAATCTTCCTGTTGTTTTGGTTTTTTATTATTGTAGTATGTCTGCATCTCTAGTAATAATGTTTTGCTTGAGTTTACTTCGTCTAGCATTCGACTAAGAAAAGCACCAGCCAGCTTTTCTTTGGTTATCATTTGCTTGATACACGTTTTTTACACCCTTTTACTTCAACTTTTCTGTACCTTTACATTCAAAGATTTATGCCTATTTTAAAAAAAAGCCTATATATAGTTGTTTTTTCCCAATCTGACAACCATTGTTTAATTGGAGCATTTAGTCTATTTATGCTTAATATAATTATTGCTCTATTTGCATTTAAATATGTTATTTTACTCTTTGTTTTTCATTTGTCCACCTGTTCCCTATCCTATTTTACATCTTTTATTGCCTTCTTTGGACTATTTTTTTAAAAAATTATTCCATTTCTTTTCTCTATTAGCTTGTTAACAATAAATACTATTTTATTATTCTTTTAGTAGTTGCCTTAAGGATTGTAACCTAAATCCTTTACTTACGAAATTTGTACTTTTACTACTATCTAGTCAATATAAAGTTCGGAACATTCTAAATCCACCTAACCTTCCAACTTGTTTTGCTATTGTTGTCATACACTTTATTACTATATAAACCATAAATGTTGACCTTATAAAAAATTGTGAAGCAACAATATTCATCTAGATTGTATTAGATATTTAACTGTACTTTTGCTTTCCATTCCTTATTATACCTCTATGTTTCAATCTGGAACTCCAGTTACACATGTATGAAATTTTTTCACTTTGTCTCGCAAGTTCTTATACTATTAGATTATTAGATTACTTTCCTCATCTTTCTTTCCCTCCATATAGCATACTTGCTATTTTTTCTTGACCCTCCAATTTAATAATCCTTTTTTCTCTTGTACCCAAAGCACTGTTGAACTTATCTACTTTGACCCAAATTACATTATAACTTTCTTCAGTTGTGGAATTCCTAAATTCTTATTATAGTTTCCATTAGATATTACTCATTTTTATCTCATCTTTAGAATCTATACATTTAAATTAAAAGCTATGTCTATTAAGTTCAATATCTGGATCTTCTATGGGTATGTCTCTATTCCTCTCTCTCTCTCTCTCTTCCTCCCTCACTCCCTCTTTCCCTCCCTCCCCTTTTCTCTTCTCTCATCATTTGATCTTCTCTCCTGGCATATTGGCAATTTTGTTTGAATGCTGGACATTGTGAATGAAATATTTTCAAGACAATTTGAAGTTATAAAATTCACTATTTTTCTCCAGAGACTTTGTTTTTGATTTTGGCAAGCAGTTCAGATAGGGGTCACATAACCTAATCTAAACAAAGATTTATCTATTATGGTGCAGGGCTTCAGGCTTTGTAAGGGTGACTTCTTTTTATTATTATTGTCATCATCACCATCATCATTATCATTTGCTCTTTTATTTAGGAAAAAGAAACACAATTACTAGAGGGCCTTTACTTCTTGGTGGTGTTACTGAAACTCCAGCCTTGTATGATTGCTGGAAACTCTTTTCTTACTCAACCTCACAGTTCTTTTGAGAATTACCAAATGCCTTTAGAGGAAAATGGTGCCAATTTTCAAGTTCACTCCTTTGCACTTCCCTCTGACCCGCTATATAGGTCTCTTCAGTCTGTGCTTCACTATTAGGTCTGTAACACCTTAAAGCAAATACTTAACAAATATTTTGATTAGTTTTGATAGTTGCTTTTAATAGAACATTTAGAAAATTCTTCAAGTATTCTGCCATTACCTGAAGTAGAAAGCTATGATTGTTGAGACTTTGCATCTCTCCTTGTTATGAAAAGGATGAAAGTGTCTTCACTACAAAGACAGAAAGTTGCCTCCAATTAGGGGGAAGAATAAAGCTTTATATGATAATGTTAATAGATGAATGAGAACGTCACTGCTCCGTCTTTTCTTCATGCTCTGCTTCTTATAAGAGAAAGACAAACCTTTCAGGCTGCATTTCCCAGATTCTGATGCCACTTTCTTTTATTTCTTTTGGCCAACGAGAGGCATTGAAAGGAGATGGGGAGCACGAGGAAAAGATAATTAGACCATTTCTCTTTCCCTCTCAAGGGGCATCTCCAGCGAGGTCCTGTCTCCTCTGTGGCTTCTGTGTTCTGCTTTTAGGAACACCCCATTGCTCCTCAGTACAGGATGACCGTTCTCTTTGCCCTTGCTTCTCTCTGTGTTGGACAAAGTTTTTTTCTCATCTCTTCCATATATCTAACACGTTCAGTGCATTTAATTCCCCTTGTCTCAACTAATAAAATAATAAGGGCAGAAAATGGAGAAATATGAAGGAATTCTGCAGTGCAAAATGAGGTGAGTATCCAATTCCTTCGAATTTTGACATAATGACTTTTCTGTAATAGACTTACTGAAGGAAGGGAAACACATTTTTTGAAAAATGACTGTGTTTTCAACAACTTTCAGAGGATGCTTGTTGATCCTATAAAATCAAAGCAGCGTGTCATGAAGGACAATCTGATTTTGAAAAGGATTCAATGGGGAGGAAAAATAAGATTTCCGAATTAAAATTGTGATGGATGTAGCAACTAGCAGATTAAAGTCAGAAGGAATTTAAATTAATGATACAGCATATAAATGAAAGCTCCCTCAAATTAATCCCAGATTAGATTAAAAATAAACATTAAGTGACTTCATGTTTATGAGACATTTTTAAAAATTGGTCCATCAAGCATAAATATAAAATGAAGGTCAAAATTATATTAGACAAGCAAAAATGAAGGAAAATAGTGATGGCAGTATTAATATCAAAGCATAACCAAATGGGAATACTTCATAGAAAAATAATTTCATATAGATAGTAAGGCAAATTTCATAGCTTCAAAATATGTTAAGTAAATGTGATAGTATCAGGAAATATAGCTGAGAAAAAACAAGAGGAGGTGAGAGAGAATGATAGAGAGAGAGAGAGAGAGAGAGGAAAGAGAGTTACATATATAGCGGCCATACGTCATTTGCTTTACCCAAAATCTTTGAACATATTTTCCACATTTTGGTAATTTATTACATTGTGAAACTCACCTTTTCAAGGTTAAATACACAGAATTTATATAACTGAGGTTCAATAGATGTTAGGTTCGAAATACATGGCTGGTTCTGTCCGTTAGACACATTCTCATGAGATGCTGATTCAGAAGTGAGCTAAGAAGAAATTCATTCATTATGAGATATCAATTTGTTGATTCAAGTTATGGCTGAAACAGCGTGGTGCCAAGGTCAGCATCTACTTTGCCATGACAGTTCTGCATGTGGTTCATGAAACTGATCCTGAAAATTCAGTGTAGAGCCTTACCCTTGGGACTTCCAATGATTTTATGAGTTATGCAGTGTCCATTCTTACTACAGTGAATCCTACAGTCTTTACCCAAGAATGCTGACATATATGGAATTTGGGGCCAAAAATATTTACAAACAACACTCAAAGAAATAGAAAAATGGAAATTTGGTTATCAAAATGATTTATCTTTATACGCAGTAAAACCTGTTTGGTCCCATGGAGTGAAACACTGATATTTCTGTAGCTATTAACAACAGTGTTAATGAAGTTAACACAGTAAATTTACAATGTTTCTAGCTCTCATGTGAAAATTAGAGCAAAAACTGACTAACTGAAAATTTCAAAACTGGAACTGAATATTTTGGAGGACCAGGTTTTTTTCAAGAGGAGTAAAACTTTAATTTCTTTGAGACTTTCTTATCGTCTAATCTATGAGCCAGGCTCTGTTTTGTTTGGGGAGTCTGTAATGACTTCATCTGAGATAGTTTCTTTTCTTTCTTTCTATTTTTTTTTAGAAGAAAATGTCAAATGCCAGATCTAATCATGTTTAACTTTTATCACTTTATTGTTTCCCCAGTTCAAGTCTGGGGTAAATCCTAGAGGAGAAGACTTAGACCCAAAATGCATTTGTAAATTTGTATCAATGTAAATGTGGAAAATATATGTAAAATAGCTTTGGAAACTGTTGTAAAAAGACGGTAGCAAGTTAAGTTTATATTAGGATGATTTTATTATTATGAGAGAATTTATTGGAATTTTGGGATTCTGAAGGATACATAAAATGATTTGCTTGCCTAGTTGACTTACTGGTCAAATCTAGATTAGGAGTCTGTAATATCTTTTTGAAAAGGTAGGTAGCAAAGATTTTAGGCTTTGCAGATCATGTTGGATAACTGATGTATATTCTTCTTATTGATCCTTTAAAAAAAATAAATGACTCTTTAAAATGTGAAGCCTCATTTTTAGCTCAGTGTTCATATAGAAACAAACCATAGAACTACACCTTTGATCTAGAATAAGAAATAAAACAGGGACATAAAAAATATTGTAGTGTTTTATTAATTATATGGGGTTACGTACTCACCAAATGAACGTATCCCTTAAGTAAGAACTGAAGATAATTCATTTATCATTGTGTTGAGACATATATTGTTTAATGAGCACTAGCATCCTTAAAATTACTAGAGCCTCTGGCCTATGTGGTCAGAAATGGTAGCCGGCCTCCAAAATGACTCAATGATTTTCCTCTCCTGATATTCATCACACCCTGTGGTCATCTCACACACCAAGTAGGGTTGAGCTTTCTATCCAGTAGGACATTGAAGAAATTCAAGGGTTTGGCTTCCGAGGATAAATTATAAAAGACATTTTGGATTTCCCTTGTGATCCTGGAGGATTAGCTGGTGGGGGGCAGTTTCCATGCCATGAAGACATTCAGGCAGCCTATGGAGATATCGATGTGTTGATGAACTAAGCCTCTTGTCAGTGATCGGCATGAAATTGATAGGAATGTATGTGAGCCATTTGGAAGCAGGTCCTCCAGCCCTGAAGACCCCAAGTCTTCCGGTGGCAACAACCTCAGTTGAAAACCTAAGTATAACATCATGGGGGACCCCACTCCAGAACCACCCAGTGAAGCCGCTCCTGAATTCCTGACCCACAGAAACTGTGTGAGATGATAAATGTTTGTCATTTTAAGCCATTAAATTTTAGAGTAAGTTGTTATGCAGTAGTAGATAACTAACACATCAGAAGAATTTAGTGATATGTTCACAGGTTTCTTGAAGATAATGTCATTCTAGAGAAACAAAGGCCAAGTAACAGCACTTAATTAATTGGCAGAGGTAAGTAATTATAGAGGTATTAGGCAACAAAGCCTGAGGGTTAACCAAAATAGATTGGCCCTCAAGGATATTAAAGTGGTTAATAGACCATGTGGAAACTAGAAGTGATGTACATGGCCAGTGGACAAAAGTCCTCCAATTCTGCAGCACAAAATAGAAGTTTGATTCGAGAGATCCTGGAGGGATAAACAATCTTAAATCTGAAATTCCTTTCTATATTTCTAATGGGGTTTTATATTTTGGAGATTTTATTTTTTAAAGAATTGATAAGAACAATATACATCAGTTATCTAACATGGGCCGCAAAGCCTAAAATCTTTGCTTTTCAAAAAGATATTACAGACTCCCAATTTAGATTTTACCAGTAAACTTCATTTAGTGGAGGCCACCATAAATCCAAGATTCAGTAAGTCAACCAGGCAAGCAAATCATTTCATGTATCCTTCAGAATCCCAAACTTCCAATAAATTCTCTCAGAATGATAAAATCATCAAAATATAAATTTACCTTGCTACCTTCCTTTTTCAACAGTTTCGAAATCGATTTCACATATATTTTCTACATTTATGATGCTACAAATTTGCAAATGCATTTGGTGTCTAAACCTACTACATGAGTCTTTGTGATAGTGCCTACCTGGCAGTGTTGGGAATAGCCCATCTTGCAGCTATGACACAGGTGTACACACTAGCCATGCCAAATGTCACACACCTGTGCCAGTGGCAGCAGCAGTGACACCTGGGGTATCCATATATTAATAACAGCGGCCACATGTTCTTACCAGACTGTTTCTGTGATGTTGCTTTGCCTCTAGTCATGATTGATTCTTAGCAGCTCCTGGTCCTATTATCTCAACCCAGTTCGCCAACATTCTGGAAGATTCTATTAATTACCCAAAATCATTTCAATGAATGCCTTTTGTAGTTAAATTAGTCAGAGTTGGGCCCTCTCTCTCTGTTCATTAATGCAATACCCTCATCACAGTGGTAACTTTATATAAAACTTGGAATATATTCTGAAACATAAATGTGGAACCAGTGTAGTCAACTCAAAAACTACTATATAATTTAAAGGTAAAATTAAATACATTGAGAAATATACATGGTTAGTTCTTAGATAATAAGATTAGCCACTGCAGTGATATTAATTTTTGATAAATTATAATTTAGGTTTAGTAAATTTTCTATTAAAATAACAATGGGTAGAAATACCCTAGTAGATTTTATAAAAAAATTATTATGCTAACAATAAGGTAAATACTAAGTAATGGAAGTAATGACTTAGGAAAAGAATAGATAGTCCAGAAACAGACCATGTATCCACATAGACAGATGATTGATGATAGATAGATAGACAGATAGATAGATATGATTTCATAAAAAATAAATTATTCCATGAAAATTTGGCTATTGGGAAAAAATTGCTTTATAACTCGCATCATTGACCTGAATAATATATGAATGACTAAAGTTTGTGTCAAAATAAAGCCATTCAAATGGCAAAATAGGCCTTTGAAATTCTAGGTCAATGACTTTCTTATTTCTGAATGGAGCTAAAAATGCAACAGACTCAATATAAGTAAAGATACTTTGCAAAGTGAGAAATGTAAATAGCTTGCCAGCATGTCAAAAATGCTCTATGTTATAAGCAATAAAAATGTTCATTAAGTAAGTAATAAAGAATCAATTTTCAATACTTAAATAGACAAAGTGGAGAAAAAACAAACAAAAAAACAATTTTGCTCAAAGCACCTAAGAGTGTCATGCCGAAGGTATACTTATAAATGGAAGGCAGTGATTATAACATATACAGTTTAGAAAAATACTTTTTCAATATGTTTGAAAAATATAAAAAATTATAGGTTATACTGGCTGAGATCAATTTTAGTAAATATTTGAATATAAATTCATATGGAACAATGAACATACAGTGTTATTTATAAGATAAAAAGACATTCTAACTGTGCTAAATACATTATAGTTTAGTATGTAGAATTATACATTAAATAGTAATATAATAATTTTCATTAACACATTAAAATAAATAATATAAAGATATGTATATATTTGATGTAAATTATTAAATATGCCTATAATCCAAAGAAAAAGATCAATTTAACTAGCAAAAAAATTAGTTAAAAATTTTTGAACAAAAATATTTACAGCAATTTTGGTGTGGTAGGTTTATATGAGAATATTATTCTCCTTATAAGTTTCTATATTTTCATGTTATCTTCATTAAACTCATATTATTCTATAATACATATTAATATAAATGTGTCTGTCTGTATGTATGCATGTATATTTTGTTTTAATGTATTTTTATAGACAGCTAATTTCTATTATAGGAATAAGAAATAGAAAATAAATCTTTTTTTTTAAATGTAGACACAGTCACATAAACACATTCGTACTTGAAAATGCATAAACTCTGTTCAGCTCTAAGTCCTGTAAATTCAACCTAATTTGTCCATGTTTGAATGTAGTTAGTTATGTTTTCTTAGGAAGAGTCTTTATTAGATTAAAAACCACCCACAGGGGCTCGGTTTTGGTGTTTCTTTTCAGCCAGAGTCATGTATGCACTTTTTTTTTTTAAGACTCACTAAAAGACTGACATAAGGATATTAAAAATAAATAAATAAATAGCAGAGGAATAAAGCATACAGTTGAAACAGCCTGGAAGATGAATAGTAAGTCAAATGCGGTAGCCGTTAAAAATTGGTAGTTATAGTTTGATAATGTGTCCATCTCTTTAGAAAGTGCCTTAGAGCATCTAATAATTACAAATAACTAAACCTTGAGACCCATGCTCTATCTGGAGAGGAGTACTGTATTCTTCCTTCTAATGCCATACTTGGATCTTCCAGCACTAACCCTTAGGGATACATACCATTTGCTGACCCTAGAATACCACTTCTAGTCATTGTAGAGTATTGCTTAGAGGTCTCTAAATCCGTAACAGGTCCTACATGAAAAAAAATTTTTGTTTAGTGGAATTGATTTCAAACACAGCTGCCAGAGCTACAGGCAACTTTTAATTATCCACCAAGGGAGAAAAAAGAAGAGTATCATAGCCAAATGTTAATCCTTCCTTAAGTTTGTGGAGGGGGGGAATACAAGGAATAAAATGTGCAAGGGACAGAACAATGAATATGAGGAAAACATTGGATAACTTTGAAAAGTTTTGATTTAATATTATCTACATAAAATTTCCTTTCCTGAGGTCCTGAAATGGTACACATTCCCTTTTTCAAGCAAGTGTGGCCATAATGTAGTACTAGAGGTTGAACTACAAGAAAGATTAAGATGTATTGCTTCTAATTACTGAGTCTGATTTTCTGTGCGTGTGTTCACATGTGCTATGTATGTGTGTGTTATGACTAATTTTATAGGAAATGTTACTGACACCTTTAGGAGACCTATATGTCTGGTGATATACTTCCTTGATGTAGCAATGATTTCCCAAATGTATCTAAATATCCAGAGGAGGAGAGAAATCATTTTGATGGAGCAAGCATTCATGGAAGGTCCATTCTGAAGTAAGGCAGTTGTCAGTCATTGGGGTTATCTAGCAGTAAGATTCAAGAGCCTGATATGGCATCCCACAGCCTTGTTGGGGAGATAAAAGGCTAAACAAATAATTTCAATCACAAGTGAAAATGCAGTAATAGAAGTATGTACCAAGTATTTTTGAGAATAGAAGCGTAAAAACAAATAAGGCATTTGAAGAATAAAGAGAGATGGACAGAGAGATAAAATGCTAATAGGGAAATAGCCTTTGTCAAAAATAAGAGGACATCCTTTGGGGATCTCTAATATTACAATTATTCTTTGTCTAGAATATAATGGATATACAGGATGTGGAGGGTGTTGAAACCATACAGAAGGTAAAGGCCATATCAAAGCTTATTCATCCTATGAAAGCCATTGACCTTTTGAATAGAAAAGTAGCTGAAATATTTCAGGCACTGGAGCTACATAATCACATTTGTGTTTTAAATAAAATATTTGTAATTGTTTGTGAAGAATAAATTGAATCAGTCCAGGACAGAGGCAAGGTGACAATTAAGAGTTGCTGTGACAATCCTGGTGAAAATTTTAAGAATTAGGACAAAGAAATTGGCAGGAGGAAAGGGGAAGAAACAGAAAAAAAAGGAAGTCAAATCAATAGCAAGTGGTATTTGATCAAGGATGTGATAGTGAGGAAAAATGTCTGCTTTCAGTGACAGGAGTGGTGATGGTACTGTTTGCGACATGGTAATAGAGGAAAGTAACCCATTTTTGGAGCGATAATCACTTTAATTTTGGACATGTTGAATTTGAGGGCACTGTGGGTCATACTGGTAGAAATGACCATTAGTAAGTTAAATAGAAGTTTAGAACTTAGGGAAGAGGTTTGGGCTAAAGGGGTATGTTCGACACTAGTTTATATCTTAATTTATTTATTCTAATTTTTCAAGTATTAAAAATGAATTAATTATGACATAAAATATGAGCCAGTGAAAATTTATTAGAAAACAAATAATTAATAGAACACATGATTGTATTTTAAATAAAGTACTTTTAACCATTAAATAGCTATATGTTTTTAGATTTTAATGAGAAATTTTAGTGTCTACAAAATTGGCCAGATTCTTGCTGTTCACTCTTTTTCTACTGAAAGAACAGCTGACAATTCAGCGACTTTACTTTCCATTCCACCCTGAGACCAATCCAGGAGACAATCCGTGCCCAGCACTGGAAGCTGTTAACTATTTCAATATTAACTTGACAGTTGCTGAATCCTAGAAATCCGTCATTGGATAATGCACTTTAATCATTCTGCATCTTCTCTGGATAATGAGATTCGCCTACGTGATCACTCAGGTTTAATAACCTATTAACGTTTTTGTGGCAGTTATATAAAATAAAACTAAGATTATTAGTTCAACTAATAATTAAAACATCCTCAGAAGCATTGTTAAAATTGTCTCATCTTAGGAAAACGAAATGGGAGATTCAGTATGCTAATCTACATTTTGGTTATTTATATGAGCTGCCACACCGAGCAATACTGGCTTTCTAGTATAGATGAGCCAAGTTGCAATATGACAGGATGGTGGGAATAAGTCTCAGGCTACGTCTTCTGATAGCCATGCTTGTGCTTAATGGGTTTTCTTTGTCCCTCTTTCTAGATAATTACATTAGAATAATTCCTTGTCAAAGAGCTTGGTCTCTACTCTTTCAAGTGGTCGAGAGGAACCAGTGAATACATCTGAAGGTAGGGAAGGTGAAAAAAAATTGTGTTTTCTCTATTGTTTTATAATAAATAAAATATAAGGAATGTAGGTTGTCTAGCTGTTTTACTTTAGCTACCAAGAGCCTAATCATGACTTATTTGAAATATGAGAAGAATTGAGATCAACTCACATACATAAGTACAATGATTATCTCTTCTAAGACCTTAAGAAATCTACCACCCCAAACCATCCTTCTTTTGAGCCACATCTAATAAATCATAAAGGTACCAAAAACAAACAGAGAAATTCAGAAGGGGAAAAGGAGAGCAATTCACCCAACAAGAACAAAACATGATATGCAAAAAAGAAGATCCTAAAACAAAGTAATAGCTAATTGGTTTCTAAATGACTTAGAAAAGAAATTCATGGTTACTAGAAGCCAAAATAAGTTTATTAGTTGGCTTTATGATAGGCAGATAATGAAATTAACACAAATGTAGCATTCAAACTTAAGTAAGATATTTGATAACTTTCATTATATTGTACATTTGGGCAAAACAAAAATATCAAATAAATATTAAACAAATTGATTAGTGATTGAGTACTTTTTTTGATGTGCTCAACTATACTTGAAGTGAGCTAAAGAAAAATTTATGTGAACTAGCTGTCATTTTTAGAAATATGAGACAAATATATTAGTCATTTTTATTTCTTTTTAATTAAATTTAACATCTCACATGTATATTACGTTTTGTGCTCACCCCCACCAAAGTCAAATCTTCTGTGTCTGTGTCTATGAGTTTCTGTCTTGTTTGTCTTGTTTGTTTCGCTTAGCATGATAATCTCAAGATCCATCCATGTTGTTGCAAATGGCAGTATTTCACCTTTCCTTACCATTGAGTAATATTCCATTGTATGTATGTATCACATCTTCTTTATCTAATCATCTATCAAAAGACACCACAATTGTTTCCACATCTTGGCCACTGTGAATAATGCTACAATGACCATCGCGGTGCATATATCTTTACAGATAAATGTTTTCCATATGACAATTCTATTCTTGATTTTTTGAAAAACCTCCAAACTGTTTTCCATAGCAACTGTACTAATTTACGTTCCCACCAGCAGTGTACGAAGTTTTCTTTTCCCCCACAACCCCTTCAACACTTGTTTTTACTTGTCCTGTTGATGACAGCCATTCTAACAGGTGTGAGGTCATATCTCACTGTGGTTTTGATTTGCATTCCCCATATAGCTAGTGAATTTGAGCATCTTTTCACATGTCTGTTGGTCATTTTGTATGTCTTCTCAAGAGAAGTATCGGTCCAGGTTTTCTGCCCATTTTGTAATTGGATTATTTGGTTTATGTTGTTGAGTTGTATGAGTTTTATATGTTTTAGCCCCCTCTCAGAAGCATTGTTTGCAAATATCTTCTCTCATTCAGGTGGTTGCCTCCTTGTTTTGTTGATGGTTTCTTTTGTTGTGCAGAAGCTTTTTGGTTTGACATAATCCATTCATTTATGTTTGCTTTACTTCCCTTGCCTTTGAGGTCAAATTGATAAAATCCCAAGTCCAAGGTCCATGAGTTTAGTACCTATGTTTTCTATGCAATTTATTGATTCAGGTCTTTCATTCAGGTCCTTGATCCATTTTGAGTTAATTTTGATGTATGGTGTCTATGTCATTTTTAGAAATATGTTTTTCTATGTTATAAGAATATTTGCCCCTGATATAGTTAACCAAGTTATCAATGATGTGGATACTTTCAATGAAAAATTGAAAATATACATATGTAAGCAGAAAACTTTTAAATGATTTTTTTAAACTACATAGAACAGTCCCTAAATTTAGGATAAACTCAGCAATTCTTGAATATTTCTAATATGTAGGTTTACTCTTTTCATACGAGCATAAACATCAGCTTTATTTAAGTAAATATACACAAAGGATAATGTGTCAAATAGTTGCAAAGTTTATTTACTATCTGGTCAAATATATGGACCTCTTTAATCTTTCAAATGGCATCGGGTCAAACCTTCAAGATTATTTTGAAACAATTGCTGTTTTTTAAAATTTCCTTAGATAATCTTTCTGGCCAGATGTATTATGTTGAGAGTTGCAATTTCTGTACAGCATAAGTGCTGAAATCAATGCAATATTTTCTCACTTGAAATTACTCAAAGGAGATTGCTCAGGTGACAAAATATATTTGGTAACTACGTAATGAACTTTGATAGCAAAGAGCATTCAAAAGAGAAACTATTTGATGCTGAGGAGTCAAATATTTATTTGCCTATGGAGAATAAAAAAGGAAATTACAAAATTAAGGAAAAGTATTGATTTATAAACAGAGCATTGCATGGACTGTCAAAAGCATTTTATCTAGAGAGATGTTCCATTAACTAGATATAACTCTAAAAATTCAAGTCTATTTTTTGTCTTATATTTATCTAAGAAACAAAACAGCTCTTTATTGAAAAATGGCAGCTTAGTATGTGTTTTTTAAAGGTGATTTCTATTTGCCAACCTATTCTTTCTCATTGGGCCATTAAATGCAAGGGCTTGCATTGCCTCTGTTCTAAAACCACAAAAAAACACATTTTTAACAACCACTCCCATGGTCAGGATCAAAAATAAAATAGAGAACTGGCCTTCTCTTATTTACATAATTTTGGGGGATATTGTTTACCTTTCTTTGACCTTGGGGCTATCTGTTTTCCACTTACATACCTCTGCGTATCTACTATATCATGGGTTGTCTTTGAATTGTCCTCTTAAGAAAAATATGTACTGACATCTGAGATAGATACCGGAAATATGGAGCCAAACAAGACACAGTTATAGCCCTTACAGGACAAACTGAATTTAAATAATAAATCGTGAAAACCAATAATAACGTTCTCGGAGTATGGAGAAGGCACAGAATTAGTGCAAAGTGGTGAGATACTAATTCTATTTGAGTTGATATTAAGGGAGCACTTTATCCACTAGGTGACATTTGAGATGAATTTTACATGATACTGGCACAAACTTCAGAATGAACTCAGTAACTGATATTTTTACAAATTAGAAACAAAAATTTAAAGATCACGTCTTCTATTTACTTATTTTCAAGGTGATAATCCATGAATAGACACCAGCAAATTATTTACTATTTGTCTGTCTCTAAGTCCTTCCAGCTCACCTATATCTTCAACAAAATTAATAAAACTTCAGTTGTCCATGTTTGAGAAATGAAATGAACAATGAAATGATGACCAGGGAACTCAGAAAGATTACATCTCTAGAATTTAGCTTGACATCATTAAAATGCTTTTTCACTGAAATATAAAAATACTATTTTTTAGAGAAATGTACTAGAAGCATATAAAACACATGTTTTGCCCCTATGATAAAAAATATATTTTTTTTCTACCTTATTTTCCTAAATAACATAGACATTTGCCGTTGATATCAAAGGCACTCAGGTGCTCCAAGTTGTCTCTTTCCATCACGAGTTTGTGGAACCGCGTGTGTCCAACAAATGAGGCTGTAGGTGCCACACCTGTATCCTCCATGAACTAAAGGATACTTACTAGAAATAGCTGAGATGTGTTGTGTGCAGACATACTACTTCTGATCACAGGGACATGGGTTAACCTCTTCTACAAATGCTCCCAAGAGCGATCCTTCAACCAATGGAGCAGGAGATACTGGCATATAAATAAAACTGCCCCACTCCTTTGTCCTTTGGTTGAGAGTCCACTGCTAAGGCTGATCTGAATTTGTCCACGGGGAGAATTTGCTTGATGCTGCCTTTCTCACCATCTTCCTTCCTTCCATCTCCCCTGTATATGTGCCCCCTATGGTGTATTTTGGGATCAACTCAATCAAAATACATGCATTTGAATCTTCATGTCAAGAGTCAGCTTCTCAAGAGACCCTAACCATAAAACACTGGTCCCTCACGAATGTGAGGTCATTGCAGATTTTTCTAGAGGTGTTTAAAGTTATACCTGAACAAACCCAAATAAGAAAAATAAAAATTTTAGGGAAAAAAATTTTATTCTAGTGTAAAACTGGAGACCCTCCTCCCAAATTCAAGCCTTGCCTACATCCCCTAAATAAATGCTTTGATCTTCTATTGTAGCTTATTATTTTCTTGAGGATGGCTAATAATCAATCAATCTGTGTTTATTTCTCAGGTTGGTACTAGGAAGAAAAAGATACCTAAGTGGATGAAAAAAATAAATGTTTTATTCCTCTTCTTCCTTCTCTTTCTCCTCCTCTTTCTTCAATAGTAAAGAATATGGCATTAGAAAATAACTCAAGGATTCTAGTATCTCTGAAAAACTTCGAGAGTTTTAAAAATTTCTTTTTATTACAGCACAGTTGACATACAATATTACATTAGTTTCAGGTGTATAACATAGCGATTCCACATTTATAAACCTTTTATGATGTGATCATTATAATGTTGAGGTTTGATCTCTTACAGGTTATAAAACTAATTTAGCTTAAACAAACAAACAAACTATATATTTTGAGAAATAGCAGAAAAATGGTAACATGATTGCTATATTTTCATTAATCTTGTCTTAATACATTCAGTATCAACTGCCTCTGAGATATCCTACAATCAATTTAAATGAAAACCTTTAAAATGGATATATAAGCTTGTTTTTTTGGTAGATAATTTGAGAATATGCCACTTAAGAATTTACTTGCAACTTCATGAATAAAATATAATACTTAGATTTTATGTACAAATAAATAATCTATAGAAAAAACCTTTATTTTTTAGCACATATATCCCCAACATTATATGCCTAAGAATTTTCTTAATAATTTGGGTTCCTTCTAAATCTACTTATTTTTCCCCACAAATATATAAAATCTCCAACCTTTTTTCTTTTGCTGAGAACTACCACAATCCCAAATACCACTTTATGCAACACTTATTCATGTGATAATTTATTTATTGAATAAATATGTATTACATTACATATTTATACCTAAAATATGCTAATGTAATAGGCTGCTAAAATGAAAATCTGGAAGAATGGGTGGGAAAAAATTCTATGAGAAGAGTTAGATCTTATGAAAAATTTTGAACAGAATGTGTTAGAAAACCAATTTTATAGCTGGCTTTATAGGAACATAGCTATATAACTGGTATCATATTGATAGCCTAAAATGGGCAAGAAGTGAGATTTTGAGAAAAGTTCACATAGAATTATTTTGGAGAGTCCTGGACTATGAGTCCTACATCTTCCAAAGTTGGTTGATGGAGTCCCATCTCCCAGTCCCAGGTGTACAGAGAAAACCTTCGAAGAGATGGATTTAATGAGTAGAATATTTTTGGAGGGAGCTAAATGGTGATCCCCACTCTTTCTCCTTGAGAAGAGAGTGGGGAGCAGCTCCCTTCACCTTCAGTCAGGTAAGAGACGTATGAGGTCACAGGACAGTGTCACCTGAGTCTCCCGGAGTCTGGATCTCAGAGCAGAAAAAGGCTTTGTTGCCTATGACAACAAAGTAGAGAAGTGAAGTCTGGGAATGGCTGTATTTCCAGAATTTGTTGGATCAAGGAAATGGGCGTGTCTCTCAAAGATCAGGTAGAATGAAGTGGGAGAAAGATCCAGTGTGCGTTTCCTGGGCTCTGTCTAAACATGCCACGTGGAGAGCTGTGGGGACCCCAGCAGAGGGATGATGGCGGAGGACCAAAAGTTTCCTAAGCCTAGTGGGAGATGTTACATCAACCAACAGAAAAAAAG
The DNA here is from genome assembly GCA_004027375.1 of Macroglossus sobrinus. Taxonomy (NCBI): domain Eukaryota; kingdom Metazoa; phylum Chordata; class Mammalia; order Chiroptera; family Pteropodidae; genus Macroglossus; species Macroglossus sobrinus. The sequence goes on from PVKZ01002189.1 coordinate 76,529, forward strand.
TGTGATTTGCTTGTTGAGAAGGACAGAGATGTTCTCAGCAACTGGGCGGACTGCACGCCACCTATACACATGTCCACCAGAGAAGGACTCAACCTCACACCTCCTCAAAGTATGCAACAAACCAGCGTCAGCTTCCAAGTCAGAGCTTGTCCAGAAAAGACCTTCCTCTTCTCCCTCCCACTTGCTCCATGCCCTGGAAATTTTGGCGGTTGCGGTATGGGAGAACAATAGAGGCTTAGTGAGAGAAAGAGAGAACATACTGATCACACCTCAGTTTTCTAAAAGCTGACTTTTCTGAAGGTGGATCCAACTTAGGGGGATGGATGAAGCTTCAAGTTTAAATGATTTTTAAATTTATATTATTAAGCATGAAAATTACTGCATTGAGACTGTTCTGTGATGAAAAATGGCTATAGACCATTTTGTGGCAAAAGATTGACTGATAGACTCATGGAAACCACCTAAGTTTTGATTCAAGTACAAGAGAAACCAACTGTAGATGAGTAATATTAGGGAAAGATAGGAATGGAGCTGCTCTCCAATCTCTCCACACTCATGCATTTTTTCCAGTAACTTTTTCTGATTTTCTGCAATTTTATTGGGCACTGAGGGGAGATGTGATATTGTATCAGATGCTGCTTCTGCTCTATAAATATAAATTAGGATATCTGAAAATGCTTGGACCATTGTGTATCATAAATTACAATACTAGCGCAATTATAATATGTGGAAGGTAAACACAAAATACGTGCCCCCTAAATGGTTGTAACTCTAATTGGATGGAGAACAGATGCTCAGGGAACCTCCCACTACAATAGTCTTGATTGAGCAGGGTTTTGCAGGATTAATAAAAGATCTCTGGATGCACATGATAGAGCAGGTAATCCAATTATCACACGAAGTCATAAACCACAAAGTAGGAAGACACTTCTGCAGAAGTGCTACAAGATTGGCCTATTTGTGTATTCTCTTCTTCCCTTAATAGAATAAAGCTCCATAGTAGATGCATTACTTAAAATAATAATTTGCAACCAACTAATATTTTAATAGAAAGAACATTATGTCCTGAATTTTCTACCAGCTATTTCTGTGACTCTGAGCAATTTCTTAACTATTACTGGGTCCTCATTGCCTCAACTGAAAAGCAATCCCAATGGCTAGGATCTCTTTCGACTCTAATTGTTTGTGATTGTCTTTTGATGTTTACTTTATAAGGTGAGTTTTTTAACAATAGATTTTCTATGATACTACGAGAAACAACCTATAAAAATAGGAAGGGCTATCTAAGGTTTGAGAGAAAAATATTTTATTAAAAACATTAATATCATCATCATTTATCTAATAGTCAGAGTAAAGTGCAATCAAAGGTAATCTATCAAATGCATTTTTTCCTGGGGTGCTGGATATAAAGATTAGCAAGAACCACAATATTACAGACCTTAGGGTAAAATTAAAATATCATGAAGAAATTGATCATGAAGCTAAACTAGTATCAAACTCAACCCCCACACATGTACACATATACCTTTTTTCTCAGGTAAGAAAAAGACATCAGGAAACCTTCCTTGAATTACAAGGATAAAATTAAAGGTAAGACAAAATTTGTAAAAGGTCCCTGTCTGATTCAAGGCAATAAAATAATTTTGACACAGCAACAATATTCGGTTTTGTAAAAATTCCCAAATAATTTTAAATGATTAGAACCAGTGATATATGATTTACTTAGAGCTGACTTAATAGGGATTAATAAACCACCTATCACCATAGCAACAATAAAGTCAATGCAGCTGTTCATGATTAAGCAATTTTCTTCAAATATTTGTCATTTATCCAAGCATTTATTTATTTAACAATTTTTTTGAAAAATCACTGTATACCCAGCCCCATGCTAGATCTTGGGAAGACAGTTGTGACTGAGACAAAAAGAAAGACTAAACCAATAATTATTTAGATAAACAGAGTATGAAAATGCCATAAAGAGAAAAAGCAATGTGGTATATGTGGGCTGGTGATTTATAAAAGGGTGTTTTAAAAAGAATGTTGGGCAAGGCATGTTTGAGAAGATATCATTTAAACTACGAAGGTAAAGACAGGATAAGCCACTCATGAGAAGAGCTGAGTTAAAACAATGTAAAAACAAGTAAATATAAGGCAGGACTAGATGTTGGTAGAGGTTGCATCAGAGGGCTTTCTATCTTAAGAGTCAGTGACTTAATATTCTCTCTCCCTTTGAAATTGGCAACTATAGATAATTAAGATGAAAAAAGTCACCATCTCTATCATATTAAATTCTATCCTGACCAATGACAGCTACAAGCAAATACATTCAAAATCCAGATGGCGTGAGTTTTAATTTATTGTAATTTCTGGATCATTGTTAAAACCACATGGTTACTATATCTTATCACTGAGATAAATAATAGCAACATATTAGACATCAGCTGCAAAGGAGCTGTTCCTGTGTTTGAAAATACATTTCAATGACTCTTGTCATTAACCAGGTAAAGCCACTGAGCAAAAATTTCTTTCTCAGCCCAGCATTTGGTTTTGTCTCGCCTGTGCTATTGAGTCTGCCAATTTAGTCGTGATTTTTTTTCCCAAACAACCTTCAGCAGTGTCATCTCTGTTCTGAATGACTTAATAGAACTGAGAAACATTTACGCTGGGTCTGTAGTAATCCTGACTTGAATAAAAGACCATGTTATTACTAGGTATAATGAGTACAGGGTATAATTATATACAAGAGTCACAAACATATTTTGTAGTGTTCTGACAATAATAAGCAGAGGTAGTATACATATGCTTGTAATTCTCATCCCAGTCAAGCTGGCATCATAGTAGATCATTTGGTATTTAGATTAGAGAGCCAATTATGAAAATATATAAGCTGGGTATGAAAAGAGTCACACATACAATAGATAACACAGATGGTCCAAGAGCTATCCAGCTCATCCAACTACTATATTTTTCCTGTTATTTTTAGGAAATATTTATAAGAAACATCATATTTTAAATGGCTTAAATACATACAAAGGCATAGCAATATCTGGTAGAAACCAAGCAGTAGAAAAAAGTCAACTTTTCTTCCCAAGATTCTGGTGAAGTTTTAAACACAGTCCACAAACTTTACCACTTTGTACATTTCTGTCCTTTCTCCTACTTCAGAAGTCGGATAATTTTTAAGATGTATTTTAATATAGTTATGATTTCAGCCACTTTACAGTGTGTTACTTTTAAATTAACATAATATTTTTAAAGAAATAATAACCTTTTAGGCCTCATGATTAATGGTGCAGTAGAAAGATTTGATATAAAAAAAGCTATAAACATACACAGTTAACTGGAAGATATATTTCGAGGTCCTTCTTAGATCTATGAATAACCCTTTGATGTTAATTTGGATAATATGCATGTTAAACAATATTTTCAAACTCAGTACAACTATGATTTGAAATTCAAATATTATAAACAAAAGGATAACTCCAATACAAATAAAGAGTAACTAGAATCTTTCTATATGATCTAGCCCTCTCCAGAGACACACTTATTCAATAAGTATTCCTTCTACATGAATTTTTAAGAGCTATTATATTTATCACATTTTTTTTCTTGGAGAAAACACAGCAAAGAGAAAGTAATTTGATGTAGGAAAAACACTCATGTATATATAAATATACTGAGGAATGTGGGCATGTCCCTTCCTATTTCTTCTGAGGTTTATTGCCATTTAAACACAACTGCCACTTCAAGTTCCTGCCAAAGTAGACACAGCACACATCTCAATTTCATTATCAATATATCGTCCAATAAAACGCTATGAATCTCCTAGTGGGAAGGAGCACAGCATTTTATAAAACACTGGTTTATAATCACTGTCACTATTATCGACCATTTATGGGGAGATACTTTGACATTTGAGTTATTGTACTATAGATTATATTTCGATATGATCTTTTTTCCCAGAGTAATTTTGTAATTTCCTTTTTTATTCTCCATAGGCAAATAAATATTTGAATTTTCAGCATCAAATATTTTCTCCTTTGAATACTCTCTGCTATCAAAGGTTATTATGTAGTTACCAAATAAATATGTATGTGTTGAAAGCTGATTTTAAGGATACTGCAAAACTTCATTTCATCAATCTTTTATTTAAGCTCCATACATGGTAGGCCAAGTTTCAGGGAAAGCAATAAGCATAGTTTTGTTAATTCTTGAATTGCCAGATTTTTTCATTTTAAGGACTTGAAGATCTGGAGAGTCTTAAGGAAAAAATAACTTAATGAAACTATTCCAAAGTAGTCAGATGGCTCATTAAAACTGAGAACAAAAAGCAAAGTCACAAGTTGACGTTTGTTTAGTTACATCTTGATCACAGACACTTGAAATCTTTGCCTCTATGTAAAACATTTCAAAATAAATCAAATGATAGCATCATATTTTTGTTAAGCTAGATGTAAAAACTTTTCTACAAATTCCTATCATCTAAGCAAGTTTGCTAATAATATGTGACTGTTTTGTAAAGATTACATACATAGCCAAGGAAGAGGCCAGAGAGTGCTCATGATTATATGCCATTATTCAAGCAGTTAGTGCTCAATTATTGTGAAATATGTCAGTTGGATCTCGTTGAGTGACTACAGGACACTATTAGACCTATAAAATATTACCTATTCAAATATTATTTCCAAAATGTAGTAACAAGCAAGTAGAAGACATAATCACCTGTTGAAGGGATGTAAGGCTACATGCTCACTGTCGTTACGATGCACTTATGGCTTCAATTATTTTATAACTTAAGGATTTTTATTTCTTTTATGATTTTTCTTAATAAGTTGAAGATATTCTGTGTCGATGAATTGATGTCTTCAGTCATTACAAGCCCATAGTTACCACTACGATCCCCTTTATTAATTTCATCAGGATCAAAAGGAATGTCAAAAAGGACGAGCAGAGCATCAGGTACATCATATGGAAAATGTTTCCTTTATGGCAGAGAAAGAAATAGTCATTGCTTTCAGAAAAGAAAAAAAAAGTATATCTACTTCAGAATTTTTCTAAAGTTAGAACCTATTTTTGAATATTTCGTTCTTGAGTCTGTGAGTCATTCAATAGCTCTTCAGTTAACTAAAATGACACATAATTATGTTCCAATTTAAACATTCCTCCATAGTTTAAATTAAGTATTCTATGTATACATTGTGAATAAGGAGAAATTGAAGGTTAAACTTAGAAATAACTTTATTACCTATATTTATTCTCCAATTTACAAGTATGTGTTAAGTACCGATTGTGTCCTGGGCCAGGGTTTTGCTTTGGGGACAGAGAGAGCTGGAAGTTAATCAAAGCCAGCCAGGCCTTGATTCCTGCATAGGGCAGGGTCTCAGCTGTTCTTAGGTAACTCATTATTATCCTGTAATATTTTTCTCCAGTTTTTTAAAGACTCTAATAAGTATAATACCCAGACTGAGAGCATATTCTTCAGGAGAGAGACCATTTAGAAGAATTCAAGCTCCAAGTTTAGGCCTAGAAGATATTTTGCAGGCTTCTGGCCTCAAAATAGGAAGGCCCCGTTATCATGAATCAGCAACATCTATAGCTGTCTATGATACAATAACCTATAATAGTCTGTATTTTTGCTGACTCTAGTCTCTTTTTCGCTGACCAGAGTTGTGAATTCTCACACCCTTTTGTAACAGAAATACCCAACTAGTGTCCCTTGCATGTAAGAAATTCTTGTCCACTGATCATGAGATACTTAAGTTTCTATCCCTCCCACTCGCCTCCTCTCTCTAAATGAGAAACACCGGTATCTATTTCCAGATGTCTCAAATTGTCCATCATGCTCGTCCCCACAGCTGAGTCACATCCTCCCGAGTAGCTGCGTCAGCTCTGCTGAATACCGCTCTCATGTTGACCTTTTCCTCCATCTAAAATCCTGTGTTCTATCTAAAAGTGACAAACAAACAAACAAGAACACTCATATTCTCTTTATATTTTAGTAAACATATCCTAAAGCTTGCCTGTTTGTCTTGGGAAGTTTATAGGGATTGTAGTCAAAATCGATTCCATTTTCATTTATTTCATACCTCCTTCACAGGACTCAGCCAGGTGCCTATGACAGGGCTGACTTGGGGACAGCTTTGAAAAGCCAGCATTCTCTTTCTCCCTCTATAGAATCATCTCTTTCTTGAAAATATTGTATGTTCTACCACAGAGTGTGTTTTTTTATGCTAATTACCTCACAAGAGACTAGGTAAAGGACAAATGATGTCCACACAATGAGAGTATTTCATGTTGGTCCATACCTAATTTTTCCCATATACTGTTGAGAAGCAATTAAGGGAAACCCTTCTCACAGCTAAAGAATAAGCATTGGAATAAATGATCACCTTACTAAGAAACCAAGAAACTTGCAAATTGTACAGAAACATTCTAAAGTCCGAGGGAAAACTGGTTTAGCATCTTCAAAAAAATTCTTCCCTGCGTAAACTTAAATCTGCTAAGACATATTATCTCTCTTTCTCAATTTTTATGTATTGAAAAGGTGAACAAAAAAATAAGGCAGATCGGAGGTTCAGATCAACCTCTGTATTAACAAACGTTAAATGTGAACACATAACCTAACATGAAATCCATAGGAACTCAGAACCTCACTGCAGAATCAGGCATCCTCTGTACCTAGACATGGGTATGACTCACAGGGTGTGTGTATATGAGCCTGGGCCCGGGGGCTGGAAAGAGGAAGATGGGGAATGTTAGTCTGTGTGGAAAACTAGAGTATAAGTAGTTGCTTATGATTAGGCTCTCTCCTCGAGAGGAGAATCAGAACTAAGACAAACACACCTAATTTATTATTCCGAGATTTGTCAGAAAGGCAATGCAGTCCACAGCAATGGAGTCTTACATTTTGTTAAATTTGCAGAAACAAGGTATTTTACTACACTGTTAGATAAAATGTCCCCTTCCTTCCCTCACACATGCCCTTGTGCTGGGGAGTGCTGGCACAGCAGAAATTGGCTTTTGGATCTATAAAATAGGGAACAGTTGAGGATACATCAAGTTGAGGTTCATCAGAATTAAGTTTGTGGTTCGCATCCATGCAGATTATGTTACTGCTGGCCATTAAGAAGGAGGAGTGTCACTGGTCTGTTCCCCAGCAGAGAGGAGGTGGCACCTGGACAGAGGGCTCACCCAGGAAGCTAGCCAGGAGGGAGGCAGGCTGGGTCTCTCCCATAAAGAAGTGTCAGGATGGAAGGAAGCATTCTCCTCCGAAATCCTTCTGTCTTCCTCCTCCTCACCCACTGAATGTATCCATTAGCCCAGAGAAAACCAGAGGCATGGAAACCAGCAAAGAAATTTGGGGCAGTTCTACTGGTGCTTTTATGAGCTTTTGAAGTGTCTTACTGATGGCTGGTCAACTTGCTGGCTGGCTCAGACCTGGTCACAACAATGCACAGAGCAAGTCTACTTCAGGTCACTCCACACAACAGTTGAAAATTTGGTCTGTATAATATTTTCTGCCCAAATTATGTACAGCTAAATTCTATGCCAGAGTACCCCTTCACATTGCCAGGATCATGTATTGTGTAGCCATGTTCTCTGGCCTTACTAGAAGCTTCTCTTTGTGTTTTGGAGCCCTAATTTTTATTTTCAGCCTCTTTTTCTTATCTTTCCTGGTCCAAATATTGGTACCTGCTAATGATCCATTTTCCTCCACCTGAGTTCTGACTAAATTGAGAAATAAAATTGAGTAAGGCTAATGGAAGCCAAACAAATGATAATAATGATAATAATAATATATTTATATGGAAAGATTTTTGTGTGTCAAACAGTGCCCCAAGCTCCTTATGTGCATTAACTAATTTCATCCTCAAAACACGCTGATATTAGGTACTTTTATATTTAGGTCATACAGACGAGAAAACTGATTGCATGTATGTTTAAGCAATTTACTCAAAGTCACACAAGAGTGTTAGAGTGATGTTTATTAAACATAGGCTATCTGCTACCAGAGCATACGCCCTTCAAAAAAAAAGTCTTTATTATGGGCCAGACTCATGGCACAGAGAAGATGTTATGTCTATTGTTTGAGCATGAAGAGAGAACCAATAATTTGAAGGACTCGGTGAGCTGGGATGATATTTCAGATCTGTGTCCCCAACTATGTTACTGTATATTAGGATGATCAAACAAAATAACCCTTAGGTTTTGGTGGATTTGAAATTTTATGCCTGTTTAAAATGCAGGAATGGGTTTATTTGTAGAAACGTAACTGTTCTTTTATGTTTCTGCATTTCTGTGCTATGCTCGCATGTTTTTGGACGTCTGTGCTAATTTCTTCTTGAGTAGAACATCTACACCCTCCAGCAGATACTGATGTACAGCTTTAGATAGTAAAAGCGCCAACTCGATACTGTTACCAAATGCTAAGCTCATTTAAGGAACATTTCCTCTGTCTCAGTACAGTTTGTAATATCTCCTTTTGCCTTAAATTGCTTTTTCATCATTCACTCCTCTATTTGGGCTATGTGGAAAACAAACAAACAATCACTTAATAGTATTTTCTTTCAACCAGTGAACATAATATATTGTAAAGCTTATTCTTTTCTTTTCTTTCTTTCTTTCTTTCTTTTTATTTTTTATTATTTTTTTTTGATTTCCAGGGCTGTTCAGAAATGTTACAAAAATAAGAAAATGAACATTTACATTTAATGAACTGATTACATATATTCTTCGATAAGGCTTTTTTGAATACATGAGATAATACGTAATAAGCATGGTGAAAAAAACAACCAAACACAAAAGGATTCCATATTACCCTTACCTCACAAATTAATTTCTTTCTTTGATCACAGAGTCACCCTTTTGGCCAATTGTTCTTTTTTATTTTTTACATAACTGTTATCACTTACCAAACTTACTTATTTATGCGTTTACTTAGTTGTTCTTTGTTGTCTGTCTCTCCATGCAATCTAAGCAGCATAATGTCAGTGACCTTGTGTGTTTTTCTTTATGGTTATGTCCTCAGCACCTAGCACTGTGCTGAGATGGTCTATAAATATTTATGAGTGGAGTATGCTTACAGGAAGAGAGTCTCAGCAAGGAGAAAAGGCATCAAGGGATAAGACCAGGTCATGAGAACAGAGAAAATGTCTTGAAAAGAAGAAGAAAACTGAATAGGTTGGAATATTAGATAATCTTCTGTTTGGAAGATCATTATCATCTATTGACTGATCTATCTATCTATCTATCTATCTATCTATCTACCTACCTACCTACCTAGTATATATCTACCCATCCTTCCAAAGTTTGACGTAAGTGGTGGCTTTTCTTTTATTTTTTTGTTCAAGCAAGGCCCTGTTAAAATGATCAATCTCTCAAAAATGGCCTACGCTCAGCAGACTCTGAAATAAGTTCAAGTTTATTAGCCAGCTTTCCCTATTATTCAATGTTTTATACCTGAAACTGCTTAAATTGCAGTGTTATCAGACCAGATCAAGCATTCAGCTATGGGTTAAGCACTTCAGCTTCAGAAAGACCGTCTCCAACACAATCTTCTAGACTGGGATATCACAAAGTTTTAATCTGGAAGATATATTCAAATACTCCCTGTTCTGAAACATCTGGCTATTTCCCAATGTTACGAACTCTCTAAAAACACAGGGTAATTAACGTTCCCATGACCAGAGTTTGAACTCCTGGGACATGTCATATGGCCCACAGGATCTACTTTAATATCAGCAAAAGCTGTACTGATTTGGAATTGTCATAATCAACTTTTAAGACTCCAAGCTAACTACTATGGCACAACTTACTCCTAAAATTCAATGTTTTTGCATGCCCTTTCAATGGTTAGATTTTCATGCATCTTAGTCTTAACTTATCTCAGTAAGTGATGCAGAATTTTGGTTGAATTTAAAGTCATGTGTATCTACTGGGCTGGGATTTGGACCCCAGATAAATGCTGCAGCCCAGATATTCCAACAGAGACGCGCTGTCTAGTGATTGCTGATCCCCCCAAATGGAATTACCCAGTACGAGAAAAGGGGTACAGGAGAAGTACACTTTTAAGGCCCAAGGGCTCAATTTTGAAAATATTGCTCTAATTTATTTATCTTGAGATTCTTTAGCTTTCTAGAAAACTGAAAAGTATCTTAAAGATGATTGTGCTACACAAGAAGAGCCAAAACCTGCTCTTCAATAGAATAAAGAAAGAACCAAAATTGTGACTGTTTAGAACCAAATTTCTACATATAAATTGTGGCTATCATATTGGAGAACAATATTTCTTTCTTTTTTTTTCCTGCTTTTCTCTTTCATTCTTTCTTTCTTTCTTTCTTTCTTTCTTTCTTTCTTTCTTTCTTTCTTTCTTTCTTTCTTTCTTTCTTTCTCTCTCCTCTTTTTTCTTGCTTTTTCTTTTTCTTTCCTTTCCTTCCTTCCTTTTCTTCCTTCCTTCCTTCCTTCCTTCCTTCCTTCCTTCCTTCCTTCCTTCCTTCCTTCCTTCCTTCCTTCCCTTTTTAAAAACTTTTCTGTCTACACAACTCATTACTACTATAACTCAGAAAATACATTTAGAATCCATCCAAAAGTATCATATCTACAATTGTCTTCTATTAATTATGCCAACACAATAGCTATACAACTATAAACAAAACAAATTACTTTTCAGGAAGGTTTAGATTACTATAATACAAAATTATTTCAAGGATACCACAACTTTATCATTTACTTATTATATAGCACAGGTCATTGCTCATAACATTAAAATTGAACAAACTTTGCCCACATATTGCTGCACTTCTATCAACTTTTGCCTTGAAACTTACACGAACAGTTGAAATAAATGGTTCATTTCAATTGAGGCACATTTTGACCTGGGAGGTTTAGGTTATTTATGTCAGTATCCCAGTGCATCTGACATATAGTAGGTGCTCAATAAGTGATTGATGTTAAATAATATAATAGTTTTTAAAATATTATTTTTAAGTGGGATGGCTTTTTTCCCCTTTGACAGCTTTGTCTAATGACAAACCTATAGCCTTCAATTTATTATCCTGCCTGTGGCTAGAGTGAGTGGAAAAAAAATACACGTATGATCATGCCAGTTCTCTGATTTACTCCCTACGACAGTTCAGCGTTGCCTTTAGGTTATGCTGCGGCTACACGGCAAGCAGGCAAACCGCTGGCCACCGAGACTCTGCTCACCTTTCTCGCTTCTCTTCTATTGTCACTATTGGGCATCGTGCTCCAGATACAAGAGATAGCTTCAGTTTTGTAAGTTGTTATATTTGGCTACGTATTTATTGAAGCTAAATCCTAATTTTGGATATGTGTAAATACAATTTCTGCTATTATAAAATACTTTATGCTAACATCATCGTGTATTGTTCAATGATTTTATTAGGAAAATTTTTGAAATTCAAAAAATAAAAAATAAAAAAAATAAAAAAAATTTCTTAGTATTTTCAATACAACTTTTTAATTTGTTCTGCGGAAAATTAGTACCAGTTTATGCCCTAGCCTGCTGTGTAAGGTGATTTCAGTTCTTATATCAGAGTAAAATATACATTTTTTTGTTCATTTAATAAGCTACTCCAAACCACTGTTATTTAAATTAGCGTTCTATTTTATTATGGTGACATTGGCTAACGAAATCCAATATGTTTCAAGTGTACAATTCAACAGTAAGTCATATGTACATTGCATTGTGTGCTTATCACCCACAGTTAGGTTTCTTTCTGTCACCCCATATTTGACCCTGTCATTCCTTCATGACTTTATCTCTTTTGTCAATTTTAGTTATATTATTAAATTATCTTTTTTAAAAAAGTTGAATTTTATACTTCTGCACCTGATTGTTAAATCTACTAAATTAATTTAAAAAACTCATTCAAGTGAAAATGTTAGAATGACTGTTTTGACACATGATGCCACTTGTGTGACTGATGGAATTTCTGATTGGCAAAATGTCATTGAAAATATGTAGAATGTGTGGAGATATAAATCAAATGTCTGCTCAAAGTTTATTGAGTTTATAAATGAAATAAAAGTATTACAAATCAGTATCTGAATGCATGGGTTAGAATTATTTTGGTGGCGAGTAACAGATGACTGACTCAGAAAAAAAGAATTGATTGGTTTATGAAACTGAAATATAATGATTCAGGCTTCAGGTACAGTTTGATCAGGGTGTTCCTGTATGTCTCTAACTTTGTTGCTGTTCATGTCTACTTCTCTTTAGGCTGGCCTGGCTATTTTCAAGATTTTACAATGAAATCAATGTATGTTTCCTATTATACTTTATTGTTTTAAGGCATGAGAAACTTAATTAAATTTATAATTTGTACTTAGTACATGAAGGCTAAGATTTCTAGATAGTCCTCATAGCAGGAAATCTTTCATGTAAAGACTAATTAGCATTACTGACCTTCGGCTTGCAATAGAAAGAGAAATTTAAAAACACAACTTTCAAGAGCTTTATTTACAAGTAGCTTCATTGTGTGCACTATATATATATATATATATATATATATATATATATATATATATATCCATAGCAATGAGTGCAATTCCTATTACTAAAGCCATTTCACATTACTATGGGGTACTTTGCATTAATGCAGACAGGTAAACAATCATTTAGGGAAGAAAAAGAAAATGACTAATGTGAAGATCTTAAGATTTTAGACAAAGCAAATGTACGTTTTCTTCCAAGGGCATATTTTCAACATTATTATAAAGGTGGATCCACAATTTCTCCAGTTCCTAAGAGAATAAATTTAATTTGGTACGATATGAGAAAAATATTCTTAACCAATTTGAAGAATCAAACATTTGAAAGTACTTAATTAAAGAGACATTTTATTAAAGTCTTAATGAGTTATAATAAAATTATTTAACTACATAGTGTTCAACTAGATAAGTTAGATTTTTGAAAGTAGAATTATAGAATGAACTAAAAATGTTTTGATAGATATTTGTAATGGATTATGGAAGGCTATGTTAAACTGTTAATTCATGATTGTTTTATTTTGCCCCTCGTTTTTTTCTGGAATATGCAATGTATTGAAGTTTTCAAAGAGTGGGATGTAGATAGCGCTGTATTATTATTTGGGGAGGCTTAATTTTGGGGCCAACTGCAGTTGAAAGTTTTACAGTTTTTTGTTCTTATTTCCTGACTTTTTTTTTTTTTGGTTTTATAATGAACTATTTACACATATATTTATATTGCCATCAAAATGATCAAAATACATTAAACACATCCTGACTTGACCACAAAAGATTCAACACCTTGTATGTCATGGTATCATTTCTGCTGTGATCATGGCTCCCGTAAGAAGAAAGAGCATGAGCGTTTTGTTCAGGTTAGAACAAAAATATGTGAGGTGATAATTGCAGTTAAGGACTATTAACGAGGCCTTCCCCAAAAAACCCAGTCCCCCGGAGAGAGAAAGTAAATAATAGGGTTACATTATTAGTAAATGATGTTTCTCTTGTAGCTGTAACTTGTTGAAATTGAGATATGGCTAACCTGATTGAAAGTCACCCTAATATTTTTAGGGGTCCCACAGGGCTGTTTCTGGGCTTCCTCATCTGTTCCTCCCCGCGCAGGGCAGCATTGCCCGCGGGCCACCTACAGTTCTCCAAGCCACAGGAGGGATCCGCAAGGCGCTTCTCACAATCCATTGCCCAAACAACGCCTCCTCCCGATAAAGCACAGCACAAGGTCCTGCTCGCTCACCAGGCACGTCCAGCACGAGCCAGCAACAGGCGACTTGCTCACAGGCTCTCTGAGGCGCCCCCAGTCAGAGGCTCCCCCTCAACCCCCGCCCCCACAATGGCTGAGGCAGGAAGTGGGGCACGGCAAGTTGCATGCTGGCTTTAAAATTTCCCACCAGCAATTAATAGATGTTCATTCCACTCACATCGCACTCAACATTAATATAAAGGTGGATCCACAATCCGGTAAAGCCAGTCACGTGCATGCCATGCTGTCCTGTGACCAGAGAGGGGAGAATCAGGTGAAATCCCGAGTCACTACCCCATGTATTTCTACTCTTTTCTTAAGACAATGTTCGCAGAAGGTCCGGATGCCTTTTGTACCCATTGATCTTCGGTCTGTTTGCAACATGTGTCACCCAGACATTTTTAGATGTGTCTGCATCCTTGGTTAAACACTATTGAGGATCCAATGTAGACTTGGTATGCTGTTTTTAAATTAGTATGATTGTTTCCTTATGTCTTTGCTTCTTCTATCCAAAGAGCATGCATTTAAAATAGCGGTCCCAAGCTTTTTGGCACCAGGGACTGGTGATCCCATGAGAATCTAACGCCTGATGATCTGAGGTGGAGCTGAGACAGTGATGCTAGCTCTGAGGAGCAGCTGCAAATACAGACGAAGCTTCACATGCTGGCCTGCCACTCACCTCCTGCTGTGTGGCCTGGTTCCTAACAGGCCACTGACAGACACCAGTCAGCAACCTGGGAGCTGAGGACCCCGATTTAAGGGACAACCCCCTCTACTCCCTAGTGAAGAAGCTCTTCGCTCACTGAAGTATCTGAAAGCAATTTTTTGACCAGATACTTGAAAACTTATTTTTTCTGGCAATACCTTAGTTCTAGAAAAGTAAAAAGACAGTGGTCCCCCCTTATCCATGGGGAATATGTCCCAAGATCCCCAGAGGAGGCCCGAAACCACGGATAGAACTGAACCCTATAGAGACCTCGTGTTTTTTCCTATGTACACATACCGATGACAAAGTTTAGTTTATAAAAGATGAAGACAAACAATTACAAACTACAATTATAAAAATATGCTGTAATGAATGTCCTATAAAGGTGATCTCTCTCTATGTCTGGTATTTTTCATTTACTGTTTCAGACCCTGGTTGACTGTGGGTGACTGAAACTACAGAAAGTGAGGGTAAGGGGGGACCACAGTGACTTTTATTGCTTTCAGAGTCACCTCGCCATACACATAAGACCATAAAGTGAACATTATAAAGCTTCGGCATTTATTCACTCACTCATTCGAAATATTAAATAGTTCTACAATAAACTCTTCTGAGCAATGTCTCTGGATGATGGCTCTTCTATAAATGCTGACCAAGCGAACCGCCCAGCTGATCGATGAGGAGTGCTCTTAGTCTTCCTGAGAACTTTCTACTTGCTGTTAAACAGTCCTTCGTGATTGAATCAATGCAGGAGAAGCTTTCCTTCTTACCCTGTATTCCTGAAAGAGAACTCATGGTTAAATACTTCTAAAAACCATTTTGGAAACAGTAGAAAAAAGCACCTGAAGGAAGACAAGGCAACTGGCATCATTCTAAGCAGACCTGGGCTCGATTTCCTAAACAGGTTTATAAACTGCTTTTATCTTGGCTTTAGATCCTCCTTTGGTTGGATTTTCCCCATATCACCAATATTTTTGTCCTCCTTTTCATCCGCAGGGACCTTTTTCCAGTACATTTCAGCCAGAAGGGCAGGAGAGCAGCTGTCTTCACTGGAGAAACCAATTATTTGCCAAATGGATGGGCTTCCGCCTCGATTCTTTGGCTGTTTTCCCTAACACCTCAGGGTAGCGTGCAGTCTTTGCAATAACCTAAGCCTTGTTCAGATCTCGATCAGACTCATTCTACCTTTTACAAGATTTAAAAACTATGTTTACTTCTTTCAGATAGAGATGTTTAGAAACAGTATGTTTTTAAGTAAGCAAAAGAGTGATGCACTAAAATGGATTTACTCTGAAGTTGATGAGGCTTAGAAATATCAAAAATTATATAAACTTCAGGACACATAAAAATCTGGATCTATCACTGCTAATGCAAGTTTAAATTCTTATAATCTAATTAGAATATAAAATCTTCATAATCAGTTGTTAGTGAGACTTGATTTCTTGGCTTTATTTTTATATTCTATTTGAGAGATTCTAAATCATAAAAGAGAAGTCAGGATAATACTCATATAAGTAATACTTAAGAATTAAAAATAAAATACTGAGTGAGTTATCTACTTGGGAAAAATAATTTGATTTAAAGGATTGATGCATAAACTAAACATAATGATATAAAAATCATCCTGTACATTCCTTGGCACAAATTATGCATTTAATAAATGTTTTTTGAATAAATAAATGGGGGCTAATGCACTAAATTAGTCTTTTCAGTAGATTATATAGTCTCTGGACTATTTCTTTTTTTATATCTTAGTTTCACCAATCAGTCAATCAAAGATTATAAAACTGTCTTTGATAGAAATCAAATTTTTACTTTTTCTAAAGCCAGTCACATTTATAGGCCTATATTTGAGACCTTGATAATTGTTATAAGTAAGTTTATGTCACACTAAACAACAAGTACCTTCTGTTGAAAAACACTGAATAAGATAACTTCTCAACTAAAGTTCTTTCCATTGGACAAAAACTTTTGTTACTATCTGTAACTACTGTGAGAAAAAAATTTCATATACTTCTAGAGATTGATAGCAATCATATTCCAGGGATTCTTTTTTTGTTTATCATAAGTAAAAATTTTAGCTCATTTAAGTTGAAAAAAAAAGGAGATACATATATATTTAACATTCTTCTGAAATTAAGTACTTATTTTTTAAAAACATCTAATTTAAATCTGGAGACAAATAATCTGGGCAGACATGGACACAAAGACAGGTGCTTTTTAGAAATTTGATGTGAAAAATTTGATTGGATGAAGGAAAAAATGCCCCATATCCTCAGATTTTACACAATTGTAGAGTGGGGAAAATTTCCAGGCATTGTTTTAAAATAAACAGGGAGTTACACTGAACTTGTCACTTGGAAGAATTTGAAAACCATGACAGGAGCTCTATAAGAGGAGGGTAATTTGGCTATATAATTAAATTGGAATGTGTTCAGTGAGCAGATGTGTGCAAATAACGAAGCATCTACGCTGCGAGTTTTCACTTCTTGATCTTTCTTTTGTTTGCTTTTTTATGAGGACACCCCACGGCTTTTCCTTGCTGCTGCATTGTTGCTGTTTTCCTCCTCACTAAATTAGCTTCTAGCACTAATACGCTCTGGCTCATTCAGAAGCCTTCCAGGCTGCAGACTTCCATTTTGTCAACAGATGGCGTCAAGCATGAGTCTCCATGCTGGATGACTTCAAAACATTTGGCTATCGCTGTCCCAAAGTTGATTTGAAATTATTTCCATGCTACTGTTGAATGGAGAAAAACTTTAGAATTCAAATGTCATTGAGAAATGTGACATTATTGGCAAATGATATAAATATTATAGTTTGTTTGTTCCCTCAATAAAGAAAAATAGGGATTCAAAGAGGGAAAACACCCATACAGACTTTTACTATTCACCATTATGTTCAATGTACCCTGCTCGCCCTGCTGTGTGCCCAAATGCAGGACTCAGATTGCATGGAAGTATGAATTTTAGCAAATTCCTGGTGACTATTATTTTGCTTGTAGAAACTGTTACAGTTTTGCTATATTGCATTTTAGTGCCACCATTCCACATCCGGAAATTTAATTTAATACACATTTGGAAATATGCATAAAAGAACAAACTTTCTAATATAATAACAGAGGAGAGAGAATAGATTTGAAGAATTTTAGGGCCGTAAATGCTTTAGACATCATTGAGTTTAAACTGTCATTTATTGATGAGCAAATGGGAAACAAGTGATATAAGCTGACTTGTCCAAATCACTCAAGAGGACCTCAGTGTCCATTGCTCTTGTGAGTCATATTTCTGGTAATAGAGATTGATTAAATCTTTAGTTCTAAGACTTGTTCTGTCTCAGCTTTTCTTGGGGAGACTGTGAAAGGCACACACGACAGTACTAGACCAAGCAGAGTTAATAAAAAATAAAAAAGTAACACCTGGAGATTTAACATCAAAACTGATTTTCTGGATAAACTCTTTACTTGCTGAACTTGGCTGGTGAACTTAGAATTGATGGGACTCTTTTTGAGAAGACTAGGAGGCTCGGAGGCCTCCTCCTTTGACTGTCTCACGTATGGATGGTACTTTGTCAATGATGTTGTTGGGGGATGGAAGAGATGGAGGAGGTTTCTTCTTTCCAGTAGAACAACCAAGATGACAGGGAGGAAGGGATGCAGGGAGGGAGGGAGGGAGGAAAGGAAGGGAAGGAAAGGGAATCATCATGATGCTGTAATGAATTATGGAAGGCTCTGGTAAGCCTTCTAACTATCCCTTTGTTCATCTCTGAGCCATCTCATGTAGAGTTCTAATTAAAATTAGTATTTATGTTACGAATTCACGTGACTTTTATAATCTTTTAAAAACTGTTTGATCTTTGGATCAGTAACATTGCAGTTATCAGTATTTTTTCCCCCCAGGACATGAGTGTGAATTTCAAGATGTTAACCCCTCCTATCCTCAAAACTCAAGAGCAGTATCACCTCTAAATTTCATGAGGAATCAGCCCTGGTCAAATTCTCTCTAGCTCTGAGTCTCATGTGGGAAAATTTGCAAATGAAGGTCACCTTTATTCAAGCCTTCTCATACAGGCAGTCAGTTAACCTGACAAAACTTATACTAGAGAACAATGGATGAGAAAGCAACACAAGAACCTGATTATGGATATTTTGTTATTATTTCTTAAAATTGTAGATTTAGAAATAAAAACATTTACAATAAAATATGATTAGTTGTTCTCACACAAGGCCAATCAGTGCTTAAAATCTACTAAGTACTCCATTGATATTTTCTGAATGAACTCTTAATGAAGTGCAATGGTAAATGACTACCCAAGATGTGGACTCATCAAAAGTAAGAATAAATTCCCACCTGTTTTCCTATCTGTTAGAATGCTGTTACATATCATAAAAATCAATGAGTAATTTTACAATATGGAGATCGATTTTAGAGACTACATTTCCCCCTTCTCAAAAAAGCTGGATTCTTCCATGCAGAGAACAATGGGATGGCTCAAATATTGGCATTTGAGTTTATGTTTCTCTCTTGGAGATTTTCCTGAACTAACAAGATCAGTATGTATCCTGTGGTTCACTTTAGGGTCAAAGAACTGGAAATAGGAAAAAATATATGTTGCTATAGCTGGGAGTGAAAAGGACAAATGCTGCATTTTCTATGACAGTCGATTAATTTTCCATAAACTTATACAATAAATTTTAATGCTGTTTTATATCATTGTGAATTTTCATGTAAATTAACTCACAATTATGAAAGTCCATATACATATATATACATAATTAGTATATATATATGTGTGTGTATATATGTGTATATATATATATATATATATATGTGTGTGTGTGTATGTGTGTGTATGTATTATATATTAATTCTTTATTTAAAAATATTACTGGAAAGGAAAAGCCAAAGAGTATTCTTAATAATTTAATGATGATATAAAATGCTTCCTGGTTATCAAGTTGAAATTAAAAATGTTCAAATTTTTAAATCACTCTTAAATTTCTTGGTCTTCATTTTTAATATAAAAATGTGTTGTGTACAATAGTTACTTCAATGTTTTCTTTATTCTGGTAACAGGGCAACTATAATTTGTGATTTTCTGTAATAAATCCCATTTTAGATGGTCTAAACCTGCCGACTCTCACAGTTACTTAATTCTGACCCTGCCATCAGATACCCACAACTAAGGCAGGCTGGCTGGCTCAGGAATAGACTCATTATTCAAGCTCACCCAGTTTGAGAACTCCTTCCAATTTTTCTACAAGAATGATAAGGTAAGACTATTGATAAATACTACTTCCAGACAGCTCGACTCAAATGATAATTATGTTACTGGGGTTTACGGGATGACATCAGGCCATGGCAGAAACAGCCCCAGTGTGAAGCTGAGTAAAGGCCACTATTATTGATAAATGGAGATGATAGGGCCTTGCCATTGATTTAGAAACTGGTCTTAGCTTTGCCCAAATTATACCTTAGATTTGTCAGATAAATGAATTCTTTATTATACTTGTTATTGTTCTTATTTATTTATTATGCTTAGGCTAGTTTGACTTGAGATTCAACTTGAAACATTGTTCTGACTAATGTAAAAGTCAAAGGGAGGGAGAATTATTAAAATAGTCTAAAATGACAAAAAAAAGGTGATAAGATCAACATCATTTTTATCACACAGTGTGAGGAAATATTTTCACAGCCAGAGGCACAGAGGCCCACGTGCCTAAGTTGGAGTCATCATCCTATAAAGCACAATATGATTAGAATTTGTAAAGACTTGTGAGTTGTATGCCATGTTGTGATCTAAAGGTCAAGGTAAGTCTCAGATGGTGACACTTTGGGAACTGAGGTGACTACCTAGCTGTCTCCTTCTAGTGATTTTGAGCAACTGATGACATACTGTAAACTTCCGCTTGTTTATAAAATACCAGTAACACTATTTGCATCTTAGCAAATTGTTTTCAAGATGCGATGAGATAATAAATGCAAAAACCTACTGCAAGATAAAAAAAATTATTAATATTTTTCTAACCAAGGAAAAATGACTTGAGGAGCATGGAAAGACCTCCGTTCCAGCAGAAGTGGAGAACTCTGAATAAATGAGGCAGGTGCCCATCTCCAAAGACTGGCTTTGCACACTGGGGCTGAGGGCAATGAGGCAAATGTTGGATGTGAGCAGCTGGTGCATGAAGGTTTACTGTTATGTCATCCATGTGGCCGAGAAAGATCTATGTGCACTTTTGGATCAACAAGTCAGAGATCTTGCTGTGTAGTGACTCCTTATTTAGCTCTAGGAATTGGGAAAGTCCAGAAATACTGATAAAAAAAAAATACTCTGCCTCTCACCCCTCACACACTTACTCAAGGAGTGTGCACTGTATTTAAGTAGATAGACCTGCTGCTTTGATGTCTTGCCTGAAGGAAAAGCTACCAACTTCCACTCTTGGCACTCCTCTATTCAACACAGCATTTATCCCCTGGAAACGACGTGGCTCAAGACCACCGAGGGGTGGTGTCTCCAGCTAGAACCTTGAGACACAGAAGAGAAACGAGGCTGTGCCTCACAGCGCTATCCAAAAAAGAGGCCAGTTACACCAAGCCAGCATCCTTGATCAATCATGTGGACTTGGATGGTTCAGGATGTCTGCCTCCCCACTCTCTTTTCGATCAGAATGAGGCTTCCTTCTGGCCGGTTCACCTACCTCCGAAGCTGTTACATCAGAAGCTAAAGATTATAATTCACTGGCTTCTTTCTTTCTTTTTTTGGGGGGTCTATTTAAAGGAGTAGTGTGCTTTATCATGATTAACTGATTTATACTGATCTCAAATCCAAAATTTATCTCAAAGTAAGTGTTGCATTACTTTGTTCACTGACCACTGAGAGATTGTCTTTAATTCACACATACTATATCCTGAACCAAAATGTCCAACATTATCTGGACTTTCCCCTTTCCAAACGAGATCACAGGAGTTGCATTTATAAGAAATCCCTAACATGAGCTGTTTTTTTTCTAATAGTTAAGGTGGAGGTCCTCAGTCTGGAGATAGCATGTCAGGGCTGTCTTCAACATTTCAAAATCGCGAGCTCTGACAGGCCTGAGTCATTCCCCAGGGAACACAAACTGAACAGAGCTGGGCTATTCACAGCACGCCAAGTATGAGATGCCCCATACTTGAGATGCCTTATTCACCCCACCTTCCATGTAAATGACCACATCCCTTAGGTGAAAGCCGTTCCAATGGTTTTACTAGAAAAGAATTTTAGATACGGCCATCTTAACCACTATTCCAAATTTCATGTAAGGGGGAGTTAGTGTCATTTTCTCTTTGATAGATGACCTCTCTATTTGGGAAGAAATGCCATGAAAGTCTATAACCCTGCTATTAAAACTGATTTAAATGTAAAGAAAAGTAAAGATCACGCTGGTATAGTCTTAAAATGGAAATGTCAAGGAGCATTCAAAAGCCATCCTGATTTTGCCGATTCTAGAATAGCCTGCGAAATACTTATTGTGCCATCAGTGGGCAAGGTGAGAATGGACAGATGTCTCAGCTTGACGGCCCAAACCTTTCTCCTTAACGGGCTGGCTCTGGATCCTCGAATCTCATCACATTACCATGCATTCTGCTGTTATCTCCCATTAGCTCTCTCTCGCAGTGCTTTGCCTGCTTCCCAGGGCGCTCTGTCTTCATCATCGATGCTATACGTACATAGAGGTTCATCAAATCCCCATCAACTCCAGGGCAGCCCAATCTGGCACCAGAAGAGGATGCTCAGAGCTACACCCTGTAGGTTGAAAGCCTTTCATTTAGTGCCAGGGCTCTTGGTAAGCCAACCACCTTGTTCCAAACTATATCTACCCTGGGGACAAAAAGCTGGTTGTGAGGAGCCCACGTGATACTGTTGTCTAATGCTGAATTGTCTGTAGTTTTGTTTTGCCTCACATAATCAATCCTTTCTCATGTGCCTACAACTGCTAACCTTCTGGTTACAGATTTCACCTTGTTCCCATTTGAAAATATCTGTGTGGACAAAGAGAAGCTATGGACATGAATAAGACAGAATAAAAACAGAAATGGCAATGGGCTTTCAAAAAAGAACCACTTCCTTGAAGGTAAAACAAAAGGAATAACTCAGGTTTCATGGGAAGTATTCAGATTTGATATTTTTATTTTGATCATGTATTTTATTTGGAAATGTCCACATATAGGAAAAAAATTAACAGTCACTATCTGCTGTGTATTTAAAACTTTGGTTGATGCTGTGGGCGACATAAGGTACATTGAGATCCTCTGACAGCTTGTAGTCTAGTGTTAAAAAATATGTCAAAATTTGAGAACAGAAAAGAATAGTAAAACTATCCAATTCTGCATAATACAAACAATGTATACTGCACTTGCTTAGAAGAAAGGTAACAGAGTAAAATAGAGAAGGCTGAAAGACTTCACGATGGCACCAGAAGGGTCCTGAGTTAACAGTAGAATTTGTAAAGCTGTAGGAGGGAGGGAAGAGTGTTCCAAAGTGACCTTGGCTTTGTAAGACTCTTCAGAAGTGAACTCAATGGAGACTGCCCAGATTTCTGACCTACGGAACTTTGAAATAATTAGACATTTTCCAGCTGTTACATTTAAGGTAATCTGTGGCACTGCCTTGCAAACCAAACTAATCCAGAAACAAGTGTCATGAGGAGTGTGGGGTACACCTGCCATGCTACCTAGAAGTCGTAATTTCTTCTTTTGTATTAACATATTCAGTGTTATTTACTCCTCATGGTTACCGAAGCCACAGTTGAACTTTAGTGAGATGCTCTCCAAACACTGCCGACGTACCAAGTCAAGTGTTTCGTTGTGTAGTTCATCCAGAAGTTTACCTCCAGCATCGATTTTATGGTTTAAAATAATTGTTTAAAAGTAGCATATTTTGCCTATTAGAGACATAAAACAATCAAACCTTAGAGAACCCAGAGACACACACCTCTTCATTGTCGCGACAGGAATTATAACACCACCCATCACAGCAATAATAACGAAGTGGAACACTCAGTGTCAGACCCTGAATGAGCACGCGAGTGAGCCAGCTCATCTCATCTTCATAACCACCATGTGGTGTATGTCCTGTCATCCCATTTAGAGATGGTACACTGAGGCAGGCACAGAGCGGTTAAGTTTTTTGCCCGAAGTCAGACCTCCCTGGAGCCCAGACATTCTGGCTGTGTGATTCTCCCCACTCATGAAGAAGAGGCGTCCCCTTTTTAAGAATGATGACCACGGGGAGAAGAGAGCTGGGTTTGCTGGGAAAGCTATTGGATTCTTCAATAACATTACTCTTCACACTGCAACGAAAAATAGAAGCACTTCCACCAAAGGACTGGCCTGTTTTCAAATCCCAAAAGGCAGATGGTTATTTTTAATACACTGACCCAATTGCACGTGGGGCTCCAAGGTCAGCATAAAACTCCAGAGAGAGCCCAGCGGACCACATCAGCGTATGCTCAGCAGAGTGAGAATAGAATAATCTTAAAGTAGCATTTCTTGACTTTAGGTTTCATTGCTCACTCTCCCAGAGCCATCACATCCTTTTAGATGAAACTGAGTCTCTGGTCAGGGGTGTGAGAGGGTTTGGGGTGCTGAAGAAACAAGAAAAAGGCAGGGTTAGTATAAAAATATTCCACTTGGCTGTTCAGAAGGATGCTGGCACAATGTGGGAGACAGGGACCTCAGAGCAATATTCCTTATTACTTCTGGAATGCTGAAATGGGGTCTTGACAGGTAATTTGGACGATGTCAGTGAAGCTATGTCATAAGTTACTACATCCTATTGCGGTGGGAATTGGGGTTCCAGAACAACTTGCATGAGTTGGAGGGGACAATGCCGGCCACCGTTTCTAAGCACAGTCCATTGCAGCTAAAGCGTGTGCTTCCATGCACCTGTTACGACCCAGGGCAGAGAATGAGCTGCTCTGCTTGCGACAGAGCCCGAATGTCCTACATGCAAAATATGTAATCTCCCAGAATGGTGCCCGACGTGTATTTTGTGACCTGTCATAAAATAGACCTATATATTTTGTCTTAGTTAAGTACTCATAATGACCTTATGAGATAATTGTCTGAGGACATTGAATCACAGACCTGTTAACACACATCTGGTTGTGGACACAGACTCATTACAAAATATATTTCCGAGGCTTTAGTTAGGGTATAAAATTAGATCAAGTACACCAATTTATAACTAAGAGTGTAACGTAGGAACTTTGCCCGTTATTATATTGTGCAAACAACACCACAGAATTGAAGTGAGTCTTGTAAAATCCATAATGTAGAAAATGTATCAGGCTCTGTCGCGTGGGGTAACAGGAACACATCTCACACGTGGGAACCGCCCCCCGTGGACCTCAGGGTGGCAGAGTTGGACGCATTCATGTTTGTGTGCTCTGTCATCTGGTCACTGCTTGTTCTATGACGTGGAGTGGAAGGGAGGAGAGGGACATTACATATCATGGTGGACCAAGGAGCTCTCACGGTTCTCTGCATTTCCTGTTTAACGACAGGCATTTGGAAGCATCAGCGATGGTGACATTCCGGACTGAGAACTGGCCAAGAACTTCTGGAGGCAGCACCGAGATGCGGTTCAGCGCAGAGGTCAGCAAATGCCAAACCTAAAACGCTGGATGCACAGGGCGGGCAGACCGTCTCTGCTGTAACTGGACATCTCCGCCGTGCCCAGCGCAAACGCGAACGCAGACACCTGCTTCTCCGTGACGCGGGATTCACAGAAAGAGGCCGCAGACTCGAGTTAGCCCTCAGGGCACAGGAGCCCAATGGTTCACAGCCTGGCTGCCCAGGGATGCAGTCTCCCTAAAGTCAGCACAGGATGGAGCATTGGGGACAGATCCCATTCTGCAGTTGTTGGACACTGAGTCACATGCCAGCAACACCATGAACCATGAGAGAGGAATCTGCTAAATATGGATAAACCGGCCACATTCAAACGACATGGGCAAGGGCTCAAATGTGAGATTGCTAGGTGACTATATTCCCCATTGGGGAAACTGGAAGGGCCCTGCCCAGTGCCTCTGCTCATGACAGTTTATGCTCTGTGCACATCACAGCAGCAATATCACATTATACAGGAGTCCGTTTACCATTGACTGATAGCTCTGATTGTTGGTAATTAATTATATCTATTCAGTCAAAATTTGTCTCTATTTGGCTGTCACCTAATCAACACATCCCATTTGACTAGTCCTGCAAATGTTTAAAGGATGTTGCCATATCCTTTCTCTCCTTCGGCAAACTAGTTCCCGCTTCCTTTCCTAGCGATGGATAGAATGGAATGGAGATCATGCAAACCCATCACACACACACACACACACACACACACACACACACACAGAGCCTTTCAAGGGAGTACATTGTGGGCAGGGGTCTCTGTTTATTTTGTTGACAGCAGTTAATATACAACCATATGCGATATGTGTTAATAAATTCTACATATAAATAACGAATATTCATTCTTTCTGCAATACATCTTGGCCTCTTTCTCAACCAAATCTGTCACTTTGTCAGAACAAAGGAATATATAGGCAAGAGTAATGTATAGCAGAAGGCACAGCCTGGGCTTAGAGGCATGTGTGAAAACATAGGTGAAAAAGAAAGGATGAAAAGCCGGAGGCTATCATGTAGGGTTATACTTTTATTTAAAATAAACACTTATTTTATCTGTCATGATGCCAAGCACATGGAAGATGCTCCAGGCACATTTTTAATGATTAATTAATAATAATACATTTAATAACATTAACATATATTGACACTTCTGCTGACTAACACAGCTGACAAGAACTCAAGCCCACATTTTAAAACATTTCCAATCAAAACTGAGTGTTGGCTAAAAATATGCAGTGGGAGGAAGAAAAGCATTTGACTACGAATTATCATACACATGGTTTTTATATTGGTTTTAAAAGACCAAATCATTTTTGAAATGATTCAAAATCCTTATATTTTCACAGGTTTCTACCTTGAATTTTTTTTAACTTCTCTGAACCTTGCATTTGCTCATTTGGATTTTCACAGTACACACCCGCCATTATCCGCTCAGAGAATGCTGTTTACTTTTCAAAGCCTTGATGCTATTTAATTTCCTCTTCAAGGCCTTCTTTGATACATTCCATCAGAATTCATTGTTCCTTCTTCACCACTCCCATGGCAAAGCTTGTATTTGCAACTAATTTTTGCATGGTTTAGTTACTTATTTATTTGGTTATGTTCCCTCATAAGAGTTTAAGTTCTCTACAGTGGTGACTTTCTAATCTTGGAATGCTCCTGGGTCTGACTCGGGAGCTTGCGCACAGTAGGTGCTCAAACCACGTTCACGGGATCAAACTTCATTCCAGAGAAGCGGTGTTAGCATGATGACATTTTTGATCTTGGACATTTTGGCCATGACAAGTGGTACGCAGGATGTATTTTTTCCAAAATTAGGGCTCATTAAAATTAATTTTCTTCTGAGAGTCGTTCTGGACTTTCACAAGAGCCTGCGTGATAATTAGGGACCCTCAGGGGTGTCACCAAACCTGGAGTGGGAGTCACCATCCCATCAAACATGACCCACTGAAGTTGGTCCCGTGTGGCTGTTAATATCATCGATTGAGAAATGTGTCAAGGTTTATTAAGTGAGAATCTCGTAAAGGTTTACTAATAAAGCAGTGCTTATGCAATATGGATGGTACGCGATTCAGTTCCCATAAGAGGAAGAGAATTAATACGCAGAGTAAAGCGACAGTGTGCTCATTCTCAGGAGCGTCCTTCAAGGATGTTGATGGGAAGTGTTGAGTGTATGTGAGGAACAGAGTCGATTTGCATCTTTTGAACTTCTAATGAAATAAAAGCGATGGCTCTGAGTTCCCATAAATTACACAGCGATCGATATTTTAATTTTACCTCTCCCGAAATATAATTTTTCTTCTTATTAGTCTTCATTTCCCATAGAGTCTGAAGGCTCAGCTCAAGCCAAGACTGTAAAAGAGTGAATATTCAAAGGACGAAAGTCCCCTTCCTGAATCAAGGAGCCCTGAGATGTAGTCTCCACGATGAAGAGGTCTTGAATTACCCAGGGCTGAAGCTATTATGGTATAGAGAGAGGTGAAGGGTAACCCTTCATTACAGCTAAGAGGTGAAAAGCTGGGGATTTAATTGAATTAGATGACAGCACACACAGACAGAGTGAGAAAGCTTTCTCACAGAATCAGTGCTCTCCGGAGGGAGGGAGTTTAATTCTCACTGTCATCAGGCTGAGGGGAAGCATGGTCCTAGTTAATTTCATTTCTCTCAGGAGGGAACCAGGTCTGGGCAGAAACAGACATACGGTTCAGTGAAAGGAAGCTTGTGTCTTTCTGAGATGCCTGCGTACCTAGGAAGCAGGCTGCCTGGCATCAGCTCACAAGTGTGAACTTTCAGGATGAAGCATGAAATAGCCTGAAAAATGTACCAACATTACGAGAATCGCCACTTTATTATTTAGATGTTTAAATGTTTGATCTTTCAGAGATGTCATAATAGGATTCATAGTTTGGCAGCATAGATGGTCCAGCAGAAGCCTCTCCAAGAAGGGCAAGAAGGAAGATTTTATTCCCCAGTTAATCTAAGGGTTGATTTTAGGAGCGGAAATAGTATAAACAAAAGAGCAAAGAGAAGATGAACCTTAGTCTATACTGTTAGGTTGATTGCAAAACTCACTTGATATCTAAAGCTTACTTTTAGTTTTGAAATGTAAATAAAGTAGAGGACAGCAAAAGCCATTCTAAAACGAGAATTTTTTAAGCTAAACAAGAATTTCATAGTATTTTAATATGTATTAAATTATTCATCCTCACTCTGTCTTCCAAAAAGAAAACCAAAACACAAAACAATTATATGATAAAAGGACTTCTATTATTTGGCCAAACATTTTTCCATTTTGAAAGCAGATTTCTGATTTTCAACTATGCATAATGCAATATTTTAAACTATTTCAATGGTATTCAAGTTCCAAAATGCTGAGAATGACTAATGTATTTTAAACAAATTAATTTGGTATAAATGGAAAAACTGGAACCATCAAGAAAATGAAAAAGGTGCTAATTAATTTCCACTGTTTAGAGAAAAGGAAGTGAGACTCTTAAAACAAACATTGACACAAGTGAGAGCTTTATCAGTCCCCTTTGACTGGTTAGAAACCCAAACTGAAGCAAAACAAGAAATTAGTAAATCCTTAAAATTATAGCTCCATATGCTTTCAGTGTTTTGTCCATTATATTATTTACCCCTTGGATAAGTGTGGCTGGAAGAGAGAACATCTGAAACTAGTCAAGATTTTAAAGCTAAGCAGGGCTTCTGAGCAATCAATAATAATAATTAATAATAATAAGTATCAGTTTTAATTCCTTGATATTTATAAATGCCATTCCTATATGTAACACTATACATACATTATGTATATTCTGTATATATAAACATAAAATTTTAAGATGAGAATATGATTTGTAAATTATAATTTCAATTATTTCATTTCATACATTATCAATATACAGAGAATGTTATTGATATATTATATCAATATATTATTATATAACATATCAATAT
Source organism: Macroglossus sobrinus (assembly GCA_004027375.1). NCBI lineage: Eukaryota > Metazoa > Chordata > Mammalia > Chiroptera > Pteropodidae > Macroglossus > Macroglossus sobrinus. The sequence goes on from PVKZ01002189.1 coordinate 105,600, forward strand.
ATCAATATTGATATATCAGTAACATTCTCAAATGACCACTGTGATTAAATGCATTTCAATAATTTCGAAAAATAAATTTTAATTATTTCACATACATGAGTTGAGATCTAAATCTGAGTTAATTTTGATGATCAGTTTTAATATCAACATTGCTTAATTTTTTTGAATAGTTTAATTCTTTCTTCCTTAATATTCATTGTTCTTGTGAGTTTTGTGAATTAGAAGGATATGTAATTTTAAATTAATGGTCCAAAACCTTTTGAAATGTTCAATTTAGTACATTTTCAAACAGTTTAGATAAGAATGTCTTCATAAGTTTAAGATGTACAGTTATATAGAAACATGCTTTACTTTATGATGATCAAAAAATAATAAAATACATTTATAGCCATTTTCCTCCCAATGCAAAGTATTGGAATATTCTAAATAATTTCATAGCTCGTTTCCACAATAAAATTGCTTTGATTTTATCTTACATACTCTTGTTCACAACTGGCTTCAACACCAAGCCGATAAGTCATCCCTTGATTGAATTTCTGGAGTGGTACCATCTTTGTCATTTTGAGAGGTAACTCAAGGTCCATTAAAAATGTCAAGAGTTTATTTGAACATACACAGATTCAAATCAGGCAGTACCATTCAGACAGTGGTTAGAAGCACCAGGCAGGACTTAGGACAGAGGTTTCTATAGAGGAGAGGCAGAAGGAAACAAAGCAATTACTGTTTGATTGGCTAAAGCTTAAGTGGTCGCCTTCCTTGGGAAAGCCTAGTGAATCCTTTGTGATTGCTTGTTCTTAAATCTCACTTACTTGGATTCTAGCACAGGTACTAGCCTAGGTTTCGATTTGCTTGCTTAGGCCACATATGGATCAGATGGCCATCAGATAGCTGTCTAATGGCCTCCCTGTTTAATCAACAGTAAGGTTACACAAGATGCTTTTCTTTTCAAAGTAGACTTCCCATTAATTGATTATATTTTTATAGAATTTTGATTTTTTTATGTAAGAGGTAATTTTTTGTTAATGATATATTTTTTCTGATTTACATTTCTTAGATTCACAGGAGGCCATTATTGTTATATTTCATTAAAAAAACACAAAAAATAAACAAAATACAAAACACACAAAAAAATCAAGAACAAACAAAAACACTAGCAAGTTATATGAGGAGAAAGACACATGAGAAAATTTTACACAATTTTATTCTACCTTCCTATCTCCCCAAATTTCCTATTATTCATCACAATCTCAGCAAAGTTTTGTATTTATTTGTGACTATTATTTGCTGATAAAAAATGTGTTTTAATTTTAACCATATTATTCCTACATGTTAATTTTTGTTTTCACCTTAGCAGAAAAAATACTTGTTCTGAATATTTTTCATCTTTCTGTCATAAGGTGTTTAGCAAGAAACTTGAAAAAGGTTTTTGAATATCTACCATTATTTGGTGAAATTGTGAAGTATTGGATTGAAGATTACATGATCGAATGTTACTGAAAAAGCTTGTCGATTTTGTTTCACATTTGATTTGCCTGCTCATGGTTCCATGTTATCAGCATGCATTCAAAGTGAGGATCAGCATCATCATAATAGACATAAATATATGATATTTTAATAGCGTTTAATGTCAGGCCAGCAATGATAGAATATCAGGAGTAGAGCAATGGTCAGCAATTTCACCCCCAGGTGTGCTGGCCTTTGCATTGTCAGGATTGTCTGTCTTAAATCTGCATGTTCTTTCCAGGACCTCATTCTTTTTTGTTTTAAGGCATTGCATATCTATTTTTAAATTGAGTAAAACATACAGAATGGAATTCACATATTATAACTATACATTTAAATGTGTTTTTACAAAGCATATAGCTATATAATCAAGATAGAAAATTATTTCTCACCCTTCAAAATAGCCTTTCACTCCCCTAGGTAATCCCTCACCTCCACAGGCAGTCACTCTTCTGATTTCTAGCATCAGTGATTAACTGTATCTGGCCTTGAGTTGTATACGAATGCATGATGCAGTATGTACTCTTTCACTGCTAGCTTTTTTTGCTCATAATTGTTTTTGAGATTCATCCGTGTCATTGCATGTTATCAGTAGTTCTTTCCCCTCCTTCTTCCTCCTTCTCTTCCTTCTAATAGTGCTGAGAAATAATGAGTTATGTGAATACAGGGCAATTTATTTCCCAGTGTCCTAATGGTGGGCAATTTGGATTCTTTCCAGTTCTTCCTTATCATGGATATAAAACTTATAAAAGGCCTTTATGAATCTTGTTTTGGTTTTTATGTTTTCATATTCCTAGGAAAGGAATTTCTGTGTTGAATGTATGTTTAATTTTATAAGAAACTGGTGAGGGGTTTTCCAAAGTGGTTAGACCATGTTAAATTCTCACCAGCAAGTTAGTCAAGTCCAATTGATACACATCTTTACCATTAGAAGAAAGTTGTTTTCTTAGAAAATAAGAATTCTGTAAGAGCAGGAGACATTTATGGAGTGTTCCTGTTTCAACAAAATTACCAAGCTCCTAATCCTTATGTTTAAAGTGATAAAATCTGACATTCATTTTTTACAGATGAAAAGGTGTCCTATCCAATGATGATTAGATGATGCATAAGAACTTGATACACAGTTGGATACTCTTAATCCTTATTCCATAATTAAAATTATTTTTTTTTAATTTTAGTAGTGCTTTTTCTAGTGCTTTTTCTCTCTAGGGCTTTCTCTGCAGAGCCATCTTATCTTGTACACTGATCTAATTTTAGAAAGACACCTATAGAAAAAGAGAAGGAAACAGAAAAGTATAGAAATAATTTTTAAAAAGAGCTTTAAAAATAAATAGGATGAGTTGGTGTGAGTTCATTCTTGAAACCTATTGAATCTCCTAGCTTGGATTTTGTAAAATTTTCTGATATTCTACTAACAGTAGAAAACTTACTAATAATTATTTCACTCCTCTCAGTGCTTCCCCCCCCAATTTTGTCCCTTTTTCTGATAAATAGAAGATTTGTAATGAAGTATTAACTGCATTCTACATGCTTAAATTTTTGAACATTAAAACTAGTGAAGTGTTGAGAACTGTCACTACGCTCAATTTCTATTAGATATAAAAAATACCTCAAATTATCAATGAGATGGTACCTTCTTAAAATGTTACAAAGAGAAGAAAAACTTGATTGGTTTAAATTTTCATTCGTGTTTTATATCAATGGAAAAATAACACTTAATTTTGGGTCAATTAATTCCTTTGACTTCAAGCTCTTTTTACAAAGTCATGTTCTCAATAATTTTCACTTTCTGCTTACATGCACAAAATATGCCCTAAGTATTTCTCAAAAATAGAAAATGAATCACATTAAGTTCCTTTATTATTAAGCCAATTTAAAATTAATCGACAGTTTTATTAAGTTCTAATTAGAAAAATATATGTAAATACAGTCTTCTTGTCCTTGATTAAAACATGAATAATAATGGTAACTACATCAAATTCTGACATGTTTCATACCCAGAGGTTTTACCTGTTATCACTATGAAGTATAACATTCTATTCTTTAGCTCTTCTTTAATATGTATTTCTAAATACAAATATCTGAAATACATATTATTGGTTCACATTATTTTGCTAATATATTTATAATTCCACAACATTTTTAATGCTCATAAGCATTAAGAGTATGGATACTGGAGTCAGAGTACATGGGTCGGAATTTCAGTCCCACTACTTAATAGCTGTGTTACTTTGCTATAAATGTAACAGACATGTCACATATATTTTCTGTACTTCCATGTCCCTGCTTTTACGATATGAGGATAAAAATAATAACTGGATCATGGAGTTTTTTAAGAATGAAATTAGTATGTGAACTGTATGCATATCATAATGATTAGATATCATTTAAAAAATTTGTAATATCATTTTAAAAATATGTAGATATCATTTAAAAATTTTGATATTTAAATTTAAATCTCTTTACATTTTTTGCATGTTAGACTACAGACAACCCCACTATTCTTAATTAATGCATGGTTATCATAGATATGAATATGCCACATTATTTAGCATTCCTTTATTAATAAATTTTAGAATACTTCCAGTGTTGTACTATTATAAACATGCATATTAACATCATTCTACATGTCTCATTTTTTTCTAGTGTAGATACAACAAAAGTAAAAATGTTGTATATTAAAGTATGTAATTTTCACATTCTGAATTGAGTAAATGACAACCAAATTGCTCTTATAATCAGAATATAAGAAAGAATTCCTTCTATCTGAATCAACACTTGATATGACTTTTAGTTTTTAGTAATCTCATGAGGTTTAACTTGTATTTTCGATAAATAATGAGTTTCATTTTATACTTTTCATTTTTTTGACTGATCTGTATGTTTTGTGTCCCTGTTCTTGCCAAATCAACAATGGGTTGTTTATTAGTTTTATTGTTATATAGGTTTCATATATATATATTTTGAACAATAATTTCATATCTGCTATGTATGTTGCAAATATTTGTTCCACAGTCCATTCCTTAATTTTTAAACTAATGGCATTTTAAATGGAGAATTTACAATATTGATGCAGATACTTATTAATTTTGATATATGTATTTGTGGTTGTATATGCATTTACTTGCATGTAATTGCATACATATACACATACATAAATATTTTTCTAATTTCTGAGTTATTAATGAAGAGTGAAATAATCTTTTGCTAATTTACTATCTTAAAATATAGCACGTGACAATTTTTGTATTATTGAGACTATAGTGACCTAGAAATATGAAAAAACAAAAATCTCTCTTAGTGAGTAGGAGTTGTAAATAAACAGATTCCAAAAAAATGTAATAATAGATTGGTTTTAAGATTTGCAGACATCTAATTCTCCTTTATATTTTAAGTTTTTTTCCCCTTTTCATTTTCAAATATAGATGGCAAATATGCTACATGCAGAGTGACATATTTGAAAGTCATGCCACATACATTCAGGATGCTACTTGCCTTCAATTCCACAAAATTAGGTCATCTTCTGTCTAAACCAGAAGTTATCTCTGAGGATATGTTTCAATCTTTATGAAAAACATTTTGTACACTAAACCATATAAAAAGCTCTCTCAGTCACTTCTGAGTAGCCAATAACCCCAAGATTTAGTGGCTACAAAGAACAATTGTTTGCTGTTGCTTATGTACTTGAGAGCCAGCTGTAGGTCAAGCATCCCATCCGCCAGAGAGCATCACATGGCCATGTTTATGGGGAAGCACCCTCCTTCCAGAGCAGCACGTGGGACAGAGTAAATACTTGTTCAATGATATTTCAACCTAAGGAAATTGTTTGTCTAAGCTACATTCCTTGTTAAAAATAAATTCGTTACAGTTATACAAAAATGAATGAGTAAATGATGACAATTTAACCAGAAACAAAAGGACAGGTAATTCTTTCTTCTTCTTACACTTACATAACATATTTCTATAAATGTATTTAACTTCGGTGAATTTTAATAATTATTTTAATAAATGAAACATTAAAGAGATGTGTCTGTTTTAAGACATATAAGATACCAATATTTATGTAACATGTTTTATCTGGTCATTCATGACAAATACAGAATGTTCCCTTGTGATGGATTTTATTTTAAAATACACGTTGAAATAACTCACTTGAAAAATAGGTAAGCCATGCCTCTGTATACTTCCCAAATTACAATCTAATATTTTATATTAAGTTATAAAGGATAAAAGAGCAATCGTTTATACAGCTGCTGTGAGGAATTCTCAAATAATCTTCATTTGAAGCAGTGATTGTCTTTTGTCTAAGTTAAGTCCAGAATTAAATATATACTCAAGCTAAAGGTTTTTTGTCCACTTTGAAAAGTAACAGAAAGAATGGGTTAAGAAGTAAAATATATACCATTTCAATGACAAATATTGTAACCTTCACCTCCACTATGCTGACCTTTCTTTTCCTTCTCTTGTCCTGCTAACAAAAGCACTGCTAATTCACATAGTTCTATTTGGAATTATTGGAATATGATACGTGTAACAATAGGCATAAAAAATGCAAACCTATAACTGTTCCCTATTTATTATTAAAATAGTTAGTAACTAGTCTGTAAAAAATACATATTTGTAAAAAATGCATAAAATCATTAAAAATAAAGATCTTGAACTTTGCTTTTGATTTTTTTATCTCTACGTGATCACATAAGCAATGAAATGAAAATCATTTCATTTAATAAATATTACTGAGTGCCTATCGCGTGGTGGGCACTGTTCTAGGAGCTGCAGAAGAAACACTGGCAAAAACACAAATTTAACTGCTCTCTTTGAGCTTTCACTTCAAGGGGCAAAAAAATGACTTACTCTATTAAATATTACATTAGGTCTGCGATATTTTCAAGCCTACTCCTACACAGTTTTAAAATTAAGTTTGCCCCCAAATTTACCTTTTATATGTTTACATAATTTCTGGTTGTGAAATAGAAAATATATTAAGGAACACATTTTATATATGACACTTATGTAAAGACAGTGCTCACCCAGGACTTGAAGTGCCACTTCCGACTTTTCTCTCTCTTAATGCACAATAAAGAATTGATTTTGAACCACTGGTCATCTACAGAAATACGTTTTATTTTTTTCGCAGCTCTGGAGTCTAAAATATCAGCTTTCAAGACTCTGGTAGATGAAAAAAGTTGCAGCCTATTCTCTATGTTTGAAACTTCAGGACCATCATTCTGCAGAGTCGCTGGCCACTGTCAGTCTTTGATATTATTAGCAGTGAAGTCCATTAGCTAAACCTGGTTCCCTCTTTCTAGCACAGTTTATACACTATAGAGGCTGAGGACATTAATAGAGAAAATATTTCAACTAAATATAACTAAACCACATAATTTTTTTAAATTTATAAATATGTTATGATAATGCTTATATTATTTTTCTATAGTTACACGAGATGAGCAGCAGTTACAAAGATTTTAAACTTCTAAAGAAATTTATAATTAAAAAAGATCAATGTGCCTTTAATTGCTGTGACCGTGATCTTTATCCTGAATAGTTTCATTATGTATTAAACTAGCATTTTACATACAAAATAAGTGTCAGTAAAATATATATTTTCTCCTGCAAAAGTACATCAAACATTTGTAAGTTTTCAGAAAATATACACAAAACACAGTTAAAGCTATTATATATTTGAATAACAAACATAATAGAAGTGATGAAATTTACAACCTCAGAGTTTGGTTGAGAATCTGACTTTCAAACGAAAACACCTATGCTAGCTATTTGATATTATGTAGATCAATTTGATGGAAAAGTAAAGAAAAAATATTTGCAGGTGTTTCATGAAAGCAACAATTAATGCAGTAAGAAAAGCTTATTTCCAAAAGATTATAAAATATATTTGCTTTAAATTACTTCTGAAATAAAGACGTAAATGAATATGTTGAGGATCTCTCTATACTGAATATTTATTTCTCCTCCTCTCTTGTACTGTCTATAAGTAATAAGAATAATAAAGACACTACATTAGATGGTTAAGGGACATGATTGTGTTTACTCCCGAAGCCTATGGCATCTTGTTTCAGGACTTACAACTATAGCTGTATCCTCATCAGCTAGACATCAGCTCATGCAAGTGGATATTTCAAGGGCTTCTTACCTGATGTCTCTCAGGAGGCTCCAGCATCTTAACTGGCCAACCCTGATAAGTATAAAACTACTTAGACATATTTTCTATTTCAGAACTTAAAAGAATAGCAGTTTGAGAGCATTTTTCCACAGTCTGTTCAGGCATACTTATTTACAAAAATATAAATAATATTCCAATTCTACTTTTAATCAGATATTAATGGAGTTAGTTATAATGGCTTTGATCCAGGATAAATTTTTCCTATCCTTGTTCTTTACTGTTTTTTCTCCTTTCTTCTTCTTCCTTTTTCATTCTAGGTTTGTCATATCTTCACCACCGTGTCCCTCGACAAAATTGTTACTTAAAGTACTGCGCATGAACTGTCATCTTTCTTCACTTTATTTTGTTGTTTGCTCAATCATTTGTTCATTCATTCATTCATTCTCAGTCAGGCTCCTGTTTAGTGATTTCAGGGAGTTCTAAGTCTCTGTTTTCATAATACAGGCTTTCATTGGCTGTATTGAAAGAAGAGCTTTCTAACAAAGATCACTGCCACGTGCCCGATGACAGTTACTGATCACAGTAACTAATGACTAAGAGCTCATAGAACAGAAATGGCCAAGAGAAACGGGCTTTAGCTGCGTCCAGCCCCTCTGAGTGCCCCTGGGGTGTTGTCTTGATTGTGCTTGCCATTTATGCAGGTTTTGTCAATGGAAAACTTCCTCCTTCTATCGGGAAATCCAACATCCACAGTGTAGAGAGTTTTCAATCCCACAAGACCAAGCTTCACTACTAATCTTTCACTATCACCGGCTACAGCAGGAGTGGGTGTCATTTAACCATTTTACTCCACTTTTAAACTGGCTATACATCACACAACATGATGATGAGGTAAAGGCGAGTTTTCCTAAACTAATCAAGACAACCTATAGCAAAGACATTATTTTTTTCATCACAAAAAAATAAAACATGCTGTCTATATACAAATATTAGATACTAGAAGAATATATAGTTAGACAGTGAAAGTCTCAGTAAATGCCAATATCACAGCAAACCACTGGGAATACTGGTGCATATTATCCAGCCTGTATAGTGTGTGTGTGTGTGTGTGTGTGTGTGTGTGTGCATGCATGTGTGTGCGTGTGTGTGCGTGTATGTGTGTACTTTCTATAATTATATCACAAATTATATACATACATATGTACATATATATTTCACAAATAGGTCATTCAACATACTGATTTGTAATCTTCAACAGTGTAATAGGATGTCTTTTTACATAAATAATTATAGTCTATCATGTGTTTTAAGATCTGCATTAGGTTTCAGTTTATATACTATAGTATATTTAATTATAGCCACTTGATTTATATTTAAGGCATTTCTAATTTTACATTACTATAAATAGTACTCCAATAAACATTCCAGTACATATGCATTATAGTCGTATTATTGTTTATGTATGCTAAGAATGAAAAATTTTAAATCAATTGGTAAAAGAAATACACGTTTAAATTATTGATGAGTCACATTAAATTTAAAAGGCTTTATTTCTTACACATCCAGAAATAGTGTAGGAAAAATGTCTTCTCCCTAACCACCTCTTCAGACTTGTGCATTCGATCTTTGTTTTGTTTTTTTTTTTATATATTTTCAAACTTCTTACTTGTAGCTCATGATATTAATATCTGGGCAAGGTTGTAGCACTATTTTCATATTTATTTGTCATTTACATTATTTGTCTTTGTGCTTTGCCTCTTCACATGCTTTGCGCCTTTTCCTCATGGATTTCTGAGAGGTCTTTACAGAAGAGAATCACTTGTTCTTTATGTAGTATAAATCTCACAAATGTTTTCTCAGTCTGTTTCCTTGCAGCCTAATTTGTTCTTTTCAACAGAAGTTTCACATTTTTACACAGCCAAGCTCACACACTTTTGTATTTATGACATTTGCTACTCAAATTTCCTAAAGAAATTTAGCTGCATTTCTTAGTTTTTCTTTTTAGATGTGAAGAATGTTTAAAATGTTCCCCATTTTAAATGTGAAAAACTATTGACTTGTTTGGATGTGGTGTGGGGGTCAGGTATGGGGGTGCTTAAGGACGTTGGTTAGTAAAGAGAGATCACTTTTCAACTGTAATTATCAAGAAGGAAGTGGGTTGTAGCCACGTTTTGGAGGCCGGTGAGAGAATACTAACAAAAGTGCAGAGATGGGGACATGGGGACACCTGAGGTACTTGGCAGGTCTATGAGGGACCACGTTTCACCCACCAGAGGACTGAAGAAGGAGAACAGTAGAGGAGAGAGAGACTTCCAAGAACACTGCAGTGAGCATGCTGGAACTAGGGAAGTTCGTTGTTTGCTTGCCTTTACCAAGGCAGTAAATCATCATCATAATAAATACATGAGAATAAAGGCAGCAATTCAGCACTGATTTAAGCTGAGGAATCTGATTGTGAACTTAAATAAGTCAGACTCAGGCAGTGCACAAATCAGATCATGCTTTACTAATAAGTTCAAGGTTCTAAGTTATCAGGACTTCAGGGTAAGCAGGTTGGAGTCCAGGACTGAGCATAGCTCCCTGGGTCCTTCCTGCCAGCATCACACGCAGGTTCCCTGGCCCAGGGCAGAGGAGGCCTCCACCTGGGGTACAGGGTCATCGCCACACACCCGAGAATATTCAGTCTATGAAATGCTCCATTTCACACCCCAGATTATGCTCCATTTTCCGTGGAATTATGTCTCATAAATTCATAGATCCTGGATTTAGTACAAGCAGTCTTTGAATAGGGACATCCAGTTAAAAACCTTCCAGAATAAGGGCCTTTTCTTACCAAATACCATTAATCTATCTGCTGGTGGTCCATCTATTACGTGGGCAAGAAAATTAAGCCAGTACTCTGCTTTCCTTTACTCCTCCCCACAAGTATCCCCTGGGAAAGTATACGAATGGACCTTAAGATGGTCACTTTCACTCCATCATCCCCAGGGATGACCAATGAGACCGCATTATAGTTTGACACCTAAAAACTATGTCATGATGGGGGATCAACTAATTCAGTGAGATAGGTGTCAAGAGCAAAGGTAAAAATATATCTATATATGTCCACTTATTAAAGAAGAGTCTATAAACCTTTCTCAAACAAACAAAAATATTCCAAACCTACTTGACCTATACTCAATAAGCACTGGCAATAAAATTTCATCTTCATCCCCGTTAGAATGAGGTTTGAGATACTGTCCCCCATCTGTTGTCAGGAAAGACAAGGATGTAAATGCCATTATATCAGTTGTATAACAATGTGAATGAAAACAGAACATAAAAGAATTAGCAGATTCCTAAGTTAGCACTGCCAATTTTTCATCAGTTCAGAGGTTTCCATTAATGAATCCATTTGGCACAGAGACACTTATCTGACTACAAACAAGAAATACCGACTCCAAAATACTAATTTCCAAAATAAACGAAGGGTCATGGAATGAAGAAGAATTCCAAATATCAGTTTGACCTGGGGGAAAAAAAATACAGATCTCCAAAGAGAAGAGTCAGTCCTACCTGTTGCTAACAGCAGTGGAGTCGAGAGCCCACCTTTTTTTTTTTTTTCTCCCAGCAGGAGTTTAATGGCATCATTTTGGACTTTGGCTATTTTTGTTGCAGGTGCCTTGGTTTGTCCTCTGAATTATAATTACCACGAAAGGAAATGGGAGGTGGTAAAGCGCGATTCTGTCTAATTTCCTCTGATTTTCTTCTTCAGAACTTATTTTTTTTCCCTTTAAACCTTTGCTCCACATATTTTATTTGTGTTACTGTACAAGCTGTGGGACATAATAAGCAGCATTTTAGCACCATTCTGTTCTTTACTCCTGGTGTATAAATCACAGCAGAGTTGCTAACAGCTTGTGACTGACAATCTTCCTTGATAGACAATCTGTGATCCCTTCAGCCTTTTACTAATAAGCTCATTAGGAGAGAATGGCTAGAAATCCTTTCTGGGATACAGCAATGAACCGCAGCAAATTCAGTGCATGTCTGACCACTCACACTTTAGAGAATCAATCTTCCCTCAATCAAAACTTTGTCAAGTCCTGCTGAATGTCTGTTGAAGGTTACTTTTTTCTTTTCTTTTTTTTTTTTTTTTGTAATAAAAGTTTGTCAGAAAAATCAAGGAAGCTTTCCAGTCTAATAGAAGATGAGGGAACATTTTTCCAAATCATTTTTTTTCATTTCAATGAATCAACATCTGAAAAATATTTATCGAATGTTTGAAGTCGTCATGACTTTCAAATTGAAAGTGGAAGCTAGTACACTGCTTAATAATTCAGTGACCAAAAGAGATAAGAAACTGATGAAGACATTCAGATTTTTATCATTTGTTAGATTCATTTGTGTCTTATAGTGAACGGTGAAAAGATTGCTGAAAATGACAGTAATTACAATGCGAAGAACTCTTTCTGCTTTATGCATGTCTTAATGATAAATTAACATTCTCTTATTACAATTATGTCAATGTAAAGTTTACATACTCATATCTGTATTTAACACAATTATATTATAGTTCTTTTTAAACAATCTTGTTCTCAGATTCCTATCACAAAAATAAAAATCTAGTCTCAGTCTTACTATTGAACCAAAATAGTTGAAATCTAGATGTGACATGAATGATTTGCTATGGTACTTTATTAATGTGACATTCTAAAAATAGGAATGGCAGAAGCATCAGATAATAGTTTTTATTCTCCCCATTCCAGGGGTCACCTAAATTAGTAGAAATTTGGGAAAATACAGATCAAAGAACCAAAGTAGTTACAATAAAAAAAAGGTTGATCTTAGGGGGAAATCAAAGAAAGGCTAAAAATTAATCGATAAAACTTGAAGTTAGATGAGCTTTGTATATCTTTTTCATATTTAATTTTAATGAAACAGTCTTTTAATATAATACTGATTATTATGTTATATGATAGTCTATAATGTTCTACAATAATTGATATTGATAATTATAATTATAATTTTAACATTATATATGTGTTATATATGTGTGTGTGTATGTGCATACATACATATATAAATATATATATATACATATATATATATATATCCAGAGAAAATAAATGTAAACAAAAGATACAATATCATTATAAGTTCAAGTTCTGTTAAAAATCAACCAAAAAACAAACCAAAACAAAACTAAAATGTCCATTTAAAATTAAAAATAGTAAATTTAAATATATTTTAGGGAAGCAAGTAGTAAGCATTGCCTAATCTTTTAAATATTTGAGTAATTAAAAATATTTTAGGAATGAAAACCAACCTATTATTAAGACCAGAGGTGGTAAATCCTATATTTGCACTGCTTCAAAAGTACACATCAAGTAAGCTCTGTGTTTGAAATTCTAATTCTTATCAATCTCAGAAGCAGATATATGACCAACAGAAGCAAGTCGACAAATAGGACTTATCAACTGGAAAAGATAATTCCTCAGCACAGGAATACAGTGTCAAGGTGACCTGGTTTTATGAGATTGATGTTGTACAGTGTCTGCACGCTACAATTAATATTCGACTTGCCTGTAACATCAGGCTTGGATGTGATATTCAAACACCCATCACTCCCAGCATCTGCATGGTTTTGGCAAGATTCTCTGTCAGCGGATAACTGGAAATGCAGTATTAGTTTGTAATATTACCAAAAGTCAACAAATGATTGAGTTGCAAATCACTAAAAAGATCATTCATTTCTTCTCCTTTGCATTTTTCTCTAAGCACTATATAAGAGCAGTGAATTACTGAGCCACTATTAGTCACAAGGACGTCGAGACATTTTATAGCACAATATAGTTTTAAATTCCATTTAGAAAAACATATTACTTCTAAACATTAAATTTGATATTATTTTATAATTTAATTATACTTCTAATTAAGTAAATATTACCTAATATTGAGGGAATTGGTTGTCTGAAGTACAAACATGATAGGTAAAGCCCTTGGAGTTCACATAATACCAATATTATAAAAATTAATAAAACCTGACAAATCGCTACTAGAAGAAATAAACTTAATTTGTTCAACAAATTAGAAATAAAAACAAAAATAAAAATCAGCAACATTATCATTTTTATGGCTTTTCACTGCATGGAATCTTTCCAAGTCTATTGCTGGGTATGAATTTAACACTTAGGGTCCCATAGAAAATTATATGCTATGACTTTGAGGCTCAAAGCCATTGTGTTTCTTCTGGTAAAAACAAAAAACCTGCAATAAGTGAAGAAAATGCATAGATGTGATAACTTGATAGGCACTTTGCTGTATACAAATTAGCTTCAGATAATGGAAAAGTGATTCTCTCTCTCTTTTTCTATTTCTCCTTCTCCCTCTCCCTCTCCCTCTCCCTCTCTTTCTCCTTCTCTCTCTCTCTCTCTCTCTCTCTCTCTCTCTCTCTCTCTCTCTCTCTCTCTCTCTCTCTCTCTCTCTCTCTGTCTCTCTCTCTCTACCAAGAAAGCATTCTATTTCCTGAGTGAGGAAATAGCCTAAGAACAAGTGTAAGCTATTCAGTCTTCAAACAGAAAAACAAATGACCCTAAATTTGAGTGTCACTATCCTAAACATCTTAGACCAAAGGGACTGACATGACTAAGTGACTGTGAAAGAACTTGGCATAATACCAAAGAAACTCGAGTGGACACTAAATAACTACAGAACATGTGTAGCTAAGGCCATCACAGGCTAGACGCTTTCCAGGTAGTGGATGGTGCGGGACGTGAAGCAATGCAGGGAGAATAACTGAGGCCGTGGACCCTGTGCCAACAGCCATGTTGGTACACTGTGTGATTTATGGGCATAGGGAGAGATAACGAGAAACAATTAACCCTGGACGGAACACTGACTCTATGTAACTAGATGTTCAAACACACATAGGAGCCGATTTCACAACTTATATAAAAGTAAAATACATGATAACAGCATAAATGGCTGCAGGGGAGGAATGCTTCAAGGATACTATTTAAAAGTTATCTATTCATTAAAGTGTCTAATATGACTTGAGGATAGATGGTGCTAAGTTAAACGTGTATGTTATAAACCCTAAAGCAAATCCAAAAATAAACAAAAGAAGTTAGAGCTAATTATCTAAAAAGGAGATAAAATGACCAAAAATTAACTGCTTCATTGAAAGAAAGCTACAAAAAGCTACAAAAAGTGAGAAGAGCTGGGCGTTGGATTATACATTTTAAATGGCTGAAGTATATGGTATGCAAATTGCATCTCTGACTTTTGTTTGTTTGTTTGTTTGTTTGTTTGTTTCTTTTAAGGAGCATGATAAATAGTACTAACAGGTCTAATGACAGATCCTCATGGCTGGAAAACAACTTATGTACCAGTATCTCTAACAGGACGTAAACATCCAACATTGTGACATGTCACAGATTCTGCATTAGATCAAGTTCATACATGTAGTTACTGAGTGCCGTCAGACGTACCATAAGGAATATGAAAGAACCAGAAATAGAACAGAAACCAAAGATTCTGTTATGGACTGAATTGTGTGTCCCTAACATTCCTATGTTAAAGTTCTACCCCCCAGTGCCATAGAATGTGAATATTTTTGGAACTGGGTCTTTAGAAAGGTATTAACTTAAAGCAAGGTCATTAAGATATGTCCTAATACAATATGACTAGTTTCTTTAAGAAGAGTTAATAGAACAAATAGAAAAAGATGGTTATAGTGGGAAGACCCTGTAGAGTTACAGAAAGAAGATGGCCATTACAAGCCAAGTAGAGACCACAGAAAAAAACAACCCTGCTCACACCTTATTCTCAGACTTCTAATCTACAGAACTGTGAATAAAAGTAGCTGGCTGTATATTAAAATGCATCCAACTCAAGTATAAGTTCAAGATGCTTTTAAAGGTGTTCATATTGTTAGTCATTAGAAAAACGGAAAATTAAAACCACCATGAGATACCATTTCACACCTGCTAGAGTAGCTATATAAAAAAGGGAAGATTATTACAAATATTGACAACATATGGACAAATGGAAACCCTCATATATTGCCAGTAGAAATGAAAAATGGTACAGCCACTTTGGAAAGCAGTTTGAAATTTTCTTAAAGAGTTGAATATCTATTTGCAATAATATTCAGCAATTCCACTTCTAGGTGTCTACCTAAGAGAAATAAAACTGTGTCCCCACAAAGATTTGTGCACATGAATATTCATAAAACTATTATTCATAATAGTCCCAAAGTGGAGATGACACAAATGTCCATCAACTGATAAATGGATAGACACAATGTGATCTATCCAGGCAATAGACTAATATTCAGCAATAAAAAAGAATGAGCTATTAGTATATGCTACAACATGGATGTACCTAAGTATATTTACGATTTACGCTAGGTCACAGGTAGGGAAACTTTTTCTATAAAGTACCAGAAAGTAAATATGTTAGGCTTGTCGGCCACATACAATCTCTTAATACACACACACACACACACACACACACACACACACACACACACACACACTTTATTTTCTGCAAATTAAAATGTAAAAGTTATTCTTAGCTTATATGGCATGGGCTTTATTTGGCCTGCAGGCTATAGTTTATCATTCCCTATGCTTAGCGAAAGAAGCTAGGTATGAATAAACCACAAAGTTCAAAGGACTATCTATATATCTTGTGCTGCCTTTTGTGTAAGAGAAAAGTTGGAATAAGGAATACATCTGTATATACTCATCTGTGCCCCCCACCAAAAAAAGCAGAGGATGAGCCAGTAACCAACAAGATCTGTTCTCTGTGGGGAACTGTGGGAACAGCTTGAAAAGGATGTGGGAGTGGCACTTCTTTTTTAACTTTCGACAGAATTCCCACTTTTAGAATCATGTCAATCTTTCATACATGAAAAATAAAATAAATAGAATAAAAAATAAATCTAAAAATAAAAAATAAAAATAAAATAAAATAAAATAAAATAAAATAAAAAAAGAAAAGGATGGACTACAAGTACAAATAAGCAAACCCTACTGTTATTTTAAATGAACACCATAACTATGCTTCGCAAAGGAAAGAACTAAGCCAGGTACGTTCGGGAAACAGTCTGCTGACTAGGAATGCTCAGGTGAAAGACGAAATGAATGCAAAGCACATATGCGGTTTTTCTGTGACTCTGAAATAATTTCTAAAAAGAAGTTTAGAAATAAGTTATTTATAAAGCATTTTATTTTAAAAGAAATTGTCATCATTTGCACTTTAAGAAAAAAAGGTAAAATAAATTAGCAGATTGTACCACATGTACCCCAAATAATTTCTTAGTGTGTAGTACCAGCAGCTCTTAATTTTCAGTAACAGTGTGAGACAGACATAGTAACAGATATAATAAGTTACACAAAGTTATTTTAATGTATCATTTCTTTTCTTTCTACTGACCAATTCTGTCGGGTGTTTTGGTGGCAAACACGGTGTCAGGTGGTAATAAATTGAAGACTTGGGGGAAATCAAGTCTGAAAGTGAAATTTGCTTGTTCTACTTATCAGAAAATAAACCCTAGATAATTTACATAAATTTAAGATCCTCAGTTTCTCTTCTATTAATTAATATGAACAATCTTCTAGGTGAGAGGCTGTTAGCTATTAAGTTAAATAATTAATTTCAAGCTCCAAGAGGAAATCAAAGTATATGATGGGCCTTTGGGGAGTCAAAAGTTTTTTTATTGTTTATATTTGGAGGCAGGTGAGCAGATTGCATCATTTCCTTTTGTAGCTCCTAATGGATTTTAGTAAAAAAAATTTGGCCAGAAAAAACAAACAAACAAACAAACAAAAAAACAAGAAAGCCGGCAGAATCATCCTAAGGCTCAGAAGGAGAAATGAAGAAACGATCTCTTTCTTCCTGTGCGTACTCCCTTGGATTTGCCTCGAGAAAAGGCATTTGGAATGAGAAGTGTGAGAAGAGAAAGTGTCTTTAAGTGAAAAATCTATTCCTCAACTTGTAAGGAAAGCGATGTCATGGGATGAAGTAATGAAAATTTCTTTAAGCCAACAAATGATAAATTGCCGGAAGAGCTTTTTAGCTACAACACCAGGTTTAATCACGTTGGGAACTAAAAGGATCCTGAATGCATAAAATTCTCTTCAACCAAAATGAAATTACACCGTGAAACGTGGATGCTCTGTATGCAAGCAAGTGCAAACTGGAATATTTATGAGAAGCCATTTGTAAATGACACAGTGTGATTGCTAGAAAAATGACTAAATATGCAATTCAAAAAAAAAAAAAAGGGCCAAGTAGACATTTTACTCTTGAGAACTTGCAAAAGTTTTGAGGCTCGTGAGGGCTCTTTATAGCCAAGGGGAATGAGAAATACTATTTTGGAATGAGAAGAATGTTATGGTCAAGGTGTACATGACTTTTTTTCACTGTGAAAAGGTGAGTTCAGAACAGAGGTCTTAGTCTCTCCTTTTCTAAAGGTCTATTTGTCGTAAAGATAAGTAAATAATGAACTTTGTTTTGGCTTCAGAAAAAATAAATCATATCGATTTTAACAATGTTTAAAAAAATTTATTATAAGAAGTAAAGGTATGAATGGATTCCTCAAAATTATCCTCAGCACAAAGTGTGATCACATTAAAATACAGGAAAAGATGTTGGAAAGATATTCCCCTAGATAGCAGTCATCATTTCTGTATATTAGTGATAATTTATTCTTTTTTACATTTTGCCTTTCTGTGTCTTCTCAGATTGATTGTGTAATCATGAAATATGTAGATTTGTCCTTTACAAAAATTGATCATCACTTAGAACATACAGTGTTGATGGCAATGGTACTTTAATGGTCTTTAACAATGACACAAAGAATATATGTGAAAAATCTGGTACAGTTCAATATTAAATGTATACATATAATCAGTTGGTTCCTTTTTTTCTACTTGAAGCTGATTGTGTCCCTTTGTGAATCACTTTTAACCCTCTTAAGACTTGCCATTTAGTCTGATACTCCATCAGTGTTCATAACTTTATTCTTACAAATAGCCTGGCTGAGATACAAAATGTTCACTTTTGAAGATTTTTTTTGCCACAAGTGTTGCTGTTCATTAACTAGTATCCAGTTTTTCTTTGCCCTGAGAAAATAAACTATTCTCTGATGTATTATACCACTTTTAAGAGGTACCAGAGTGACAAGAAAATGACCCATCTAATCCTCTTTTATTGTTCCATAGTATGGAGGAATTGAAATTAATACTCTGAGCTCAGAAATAAGTTACACAAACAATAAACACTAGAAGACATAAAAGAGTCCATTTGTCAGTATGTGCTTAACCATCGTCACCAAAGTGATAGCCTAGGGGCTGACGTTTGGTCCTGCAGCTCTATAATGTAGACACTCCCATCCTGCAGTGGCTCCATGAGGACATCCAACACCCCTTCAGAGTTACTAGACAAATCCACCCCTGGGACCAGAGATGAGAGAGACACAGGAAGCGTTTTCCTCTCATCTCTCATCTCCCTGCCACCACTGCCACTCTCCAGTGACACTTACAAGATTAGAAGATTATTTATGGAATAAAACTATCTTTATGTATAGTTTTTCCAATTACTTTTTACTTCTGAAGTCAACTTTCTACATTCTCAGTAATCCGTTGTGTTTGGAAAATGTTTTTCGATCAAAGCTTGAAACACTACCCATGTAAAACATTTTGAATAAGGCCTTCTCAGATGTGTCTGCAATTTATTGATCTACAGAAAAATAATTATTTCTCTCCATGTATCCACACCCCTTTGGGACCCAGCCACACTGTGTGTTAGCTATTTTCTCGTTTCCTGTGTATTATCTGATAACGACCCTCACTACTTGTCCAACAATTTTCATGTTGCTCTTGATGGCACATGGCTGACAGAATTCACAGTCTTCGTGTAATGACGAGGGTGACTGAAATCTGTACCATGAAAAGGCAGATGTGATGGGTGCCACGTGCAGGCCACCCTGCCCTTGCTATGGAATTCTGTGCAGTCCCCTTATCAGCAGAGGAAAATGGATCTATAAAGGTCTCGAAGACCCCAGTGGAGGGCCATCCCACCTCCTCCCACCTCCACCCATGTCACTGAAATGCAACTGTGACCCTTGCTGAATAAACCACGGCAGTGAGTCTATTCTAGAAATATCACATCTTTCGCCAGTTGCAGTGTCAAAGCAAACAGGGGCTGCTACGGTCTTAACTAATGAGCTTATGGCATGCAGTCCCATAAACGAGAAGCTCATGTGTCAACCTGCACTTTTAATGATACGATGGGCAGCAAGCTGCTATAATCAAATTTGAGCTATTACTTTTCTGACTCCATTTACATAATATGAACCACATGGGGTGGAGAGGTTATATCTGGAGCCGGAGAGGATGATTAGATTTTTTTTAAAGAAATTGCACAGAGAAAAAGTATCATCAGGATAGGCTTGGCTCACAGAACAAGGTCTTTTCTGTTAAATCTCGTCCTTAGGGATCTGGAGACACCACGAGATTCACTCTCTGTGACCCCATCAGTCTCTCTAGGCCCAGGTACTTCATTTCCTAATATGTTTATAAGGTTTCATGCTATATTATTACTTTCATTTAAAATGCATGCCTATTCTAGATAACATATTACTTATGGTAACTTGCACTACACTCTAAAGAGCAATAGAAGGAATAAACTCTTTTAAATAAATATATAATCTCGACTGTATCTTATTTTTAAAGCTAACAGGTGCCTTCTCGTTTTGTAAATAGGTGCTGAGCATGTCACATGGGTGGTCTGTCTCTTACACCATGCTTGTTCTCACATATATGCGTGCGTGCGCACACATAGGCACAGATAATGGTTATACAGTCCTGCCTCTCAGATGCTAATTTAGCCCCGGAAAACCACCTCTCAGGAAGTGTTTGTCTCCCATTCTAATGAAAACCACAGATGACAATGAAGTAAAAGGTCCAGAGGTGGCACCTTGGGGCATAGTGTGACCTGTGACAGAGGTTTCCTTTCCCTTAGAAAAGCCCTCTGCATTGACTACAGAGAAAGGAAGAATTAAATTCTGCAGGACACGTGTCCTGTTTGTCTTTCACGGCACTGAGTTCCAACATTTTCTCATTTACTATCCCCAATATCGATCTGTTTTGTTATTCATTGTTTTGAGCACTTTAAATCTATCGAAACGTATTCGCCAGGAGCTGTGGGAGCAGTGATCGTGTGGGAAGCACAGGGACCCAATTGGTCTCGTCGGGCTCCAGCTCAGGGGTGGGGAGCCAGAAACACTCGGGGCAGTTTCAAGGCCCTAAGGTTATATAGTTCTGCGTATATGTAGGATGTAGAAAACCACAGGACAAGATAACTGCCATCCTAAAAATGGGAAAAGTCATTTTTCAGATTCTATTGGAGTTATGTTCACAAGGGGAACTGAATTCTAAAGAGGACAAGCCTTCTGAAGAGAGACAGTCTGGTCACATAAAACTGTTTCACCTTTGGCCAAAACCTGGTGGTAGGGCCGGCAACCATAACTCCCAGTTAGAAAAAATCAAATGAAAGTTTAATAAATTCCTTTTTTTTAGTTACACTTACTCACTTATTTATTTATTTATTCATTCATTTATTCATTTAATTGAAGAAATAATTTTAATTTCCCCCCCATCTAGCGCCCCCTCCTTCTTCCCCACTACACTCTGATAAACACTAGTCCATTGTCCAAGTCCATGAGTCTCTGTTTGTCCTGTTCATTTGCTGCTTTTAGGTTTATATCTCACATATAAATGATATCATGTGATATGCAACTTTTTCTGTCTGGCTTATTTCGCTTAGCATGATTATCTCGAGGTCCTTTCATGTTGTCGCAAATGGCAGTATTTCATCTCTTCTTATGGCTGAGGAATGTTCCATTGTACATATGTACCACAGCTTCTTTAGCCAACTATCTATCGTAGGACATTTTGGTTGCTTCCATGTCCTGTGCACTATGAATAATGCTGCTATAATATGGTAATGGTGGCACATAATTTATTAACAAGTCTATTTTCTTTTTATTTATTTTTTTAATTAATTTAATTTTAATTTTGTGACATTGGTTAACAAAATCTAGTAAGTTTCAGGTGTACAATTCAACAGTAAAATGCATATATGTACATATACATATATATTTTTTAAGACAAGGTTATATCCTAATTTTCAGTGGTAGTAGTAACAGTAGTAGTGTTTATAAATTATTTATAGAGCAAAAAATCTAGTTTAAAGCACTTATCAGCCTAGCATCACAGTCTTTCAAAGGAGAAAGGAACCCCGAGGTGATCGAATCATACTTCTTACAAATGAGACCAGCTCAGGCCAACCAAGTTGATGGTCATATGATACGAGGGATGTCGTAGCCAGTGGAAGCATGGCCTGAAGTCACAAGTGCGTGATGCCTGTGAACCAGAAAGTGGCTGCCCGCCTTGCTTTCCTATCTAGGCAGGAAAACCAGGATAAAGACTGAAGTACAGCCTCCTGCTCATCCATCCTTCACGCACATCACTGGGGAATAGAATCCGACTTCCCATAGCCAAGAGTTTCCTGGGAATAACTGGCAGATTTGCTATGCAATTCCACCTACGTAGCAGCCTCTGGAGAATGCGGCAGGCAGATGAACTTGGATGCTGCTTTAATTAAATCCCTGGAGAATCCCAATTACTAGGAGGAACCACTGCTCACTTCTTTTTGGATATTTACATATGTAGTCAAAATCGAAAGTGTTTTTAGATGTAAATACCTGTACAGCAAACATGGCTTGCCTTTAGGGTCTCATGATCTCCCCAGAGAATATTCCAAGAATGGAGCTGGGAAAGCACATGAAATTGTTCTGAAACAGAATACTGGAGTCTCCAGTACAACCTGTCTCTGTTTATCTTGAATGGAAGCCGAGACAATGAAGCTAAATGTCAGTCGTCTGGCCCCTGGGTTACTAGGTGACGTGAACCAGAAGAAAAAAGAAAGAAGGAGAGACGGTGTAGTTAAGAAGCTTCATTAATTAGCTGTAGGAACTCCGGCAAGATCGTTAACCTTTCTGAATTTCAGTTTTTCCCCTTCATTTGTAAAACGGAGATAATTATATCAACTTTCAAAGTCATGAATGTAAAATTTACTGCTTCACAGATTCCCTTTCCAAATATAGCCACAATCCTTTCACTTTCCATAATCGAGTGAAAATAGTCGTAAGTCTCTGGGCAGGTGGTTGGTCTTGTTTGTCCTAGATTCATCCCCTCACTTTTCTCTTCTCTCTTCTCTAAGGCAAGGGACAGCCCAGTGCAGGCTCCACGCCCACGCTGTGGGGTCTGCTAGCTTCTAACGGGGTGAGGGCAACGAGTGGCACCATTAAAACTGAAGAAAGGAAGAATCCAGACTATTTTCTTTGTCTTTCTCTGCTGTGGACAGTGTCCCTGGCAGCAGCTGGTATCTTAGTGTCTCTAACTCCTCCCGGCCAGGATCCCTGTGATTCCCGATGCCATAGTTGACTTTGGCCCTTGGCATCAGTGACACGGTCCCTTCTCTTTGTTTTTGTAACATGTGGGTGGAAATGACTTTCTGCTGTGGATAATCTTAGGTTACGTAAAGTCACTCAGTGATAAACTTTGAGAAAGTAAGAGATTTTGTGAAGCTAGAAAAGTCTAGTTCTGATCTAGAGAAATAACAAAGCACTCTATTTTTAGAACGAGAATATCAGATAATCCCAAGAATATGAGGCCTAGTATTTTAATGCATTCATCAAGCGGGGTTCAGAAGAAAAGTTAGTAGTCTGAGTGGGCTGAGAGGTCAAAAGGAAGTTGTGCATTAGGCCAGGATTCCCAAAGAACAGCACCCTCGGGGGTGAGTTAGTAACGAATGGGAAAATCACATTCAATGCAAATATATGTCTATCTTAGCTTTGACTCCTGGGTCAGTGGAAGACTCTGCCCAGAAAAGTTTCTGTTTAGCACTGAACTATTCCCATCAGCACAAAAAGCAAAGGCATTATACACATGGATAGGATAGTTATTAATGACAACGCCTCTGAAGATTTTTGTGCACTTTGTCCAAATCAATACATGTATCTATTTTTATATAAACTAAGGCAGTTACTTGATACACAGTGAAAAGGGTCAGTGGAAAAAAATTCACATCCTTCTCCTCGAAAATATACTACTTGAAAAGGAGTCATCTAAAAGCTGTACATCGCTTGCAGCTTAATTGTAAATGATGCAGTGGGCATTATACACTGGCGTGTTTATCGGTAAACTCACATCCGTATTTCTGTGCAGTTTAACGTGCCAAGGTTGTTACTATTACAATACTGTTTCATCATTTGTACAACTGAAGGTAACCCGTTCCAGGTCTCATTTTAGTAGAGGTAGAAGGTGGATCATGGGGTGTGATTCTTCATAGAGAAATAAACCAGAATTTACAGAATATGAAAGCTTTACAATAGCTATGGAAATAATTTAAAGTATATTTAGCTTCTTTCACAATACTCTGAAAGCCTTTCTCAACAATAGTATCAGGAGAGATTTCAGCTCTAATGCCTTGGATAGCATCAGTTATGTGTCACGGATTAACTTCCATCCTATGGGAAGTCTGGCTCGCTTACCTCCTTTACTCTAGAACTTACTGGCAGATAAATTAACTTGCGAAAAACTTAAGATTTATAGAAACAAAGACCCTTGATCCACTCGTTGAGAAGAAAAAGACTCAGATTTTATTTGAAAGGCTTTAAGTATCTCTTAGTATAACTCATTTTTCCCAAACCATAGTCCCTATTAAGTAAGAAATCATTAAATGGCATATTAGGAAACTTAATAAGTGATGAAAATATATAAAAAATTGATCTTAAAAGCCTAAGAATTTTAAAAGTTATATATATATATATATATATATATATATATATATATATATATATATTAGAAATACTACATTTATTCATTCATTCCATTAAAAATATGTATGCCTACTAATTGATTCATTCCATTAAAAATATGTATGCCTACTAAGGACCAGAAATTACACTCCAGTTATAGATTTTGGGAATGAATAAGTCTTGCGTTTTATCTTAAAGTACTGATTATTGTTTCAGAGATAGGAATGTAAAGAAATAATTATGATACTAGATATGCCATAATTGAGAGAGATATAAAGCATTACAGGATTATACAAGATAGAGTAGAAAATACTGCCATTAGCAGTATTAAATTGAACCATATAAAATTGCAAATATTTCATGGTTTTTCACCTACAGGAATTGTAATTGTATGTAGCTCATTCTACTATTATTAGTTTTCATAGTGTTAAAATTGAGCTTGATCTCAAAAAATGATATATGGTTAGAGTCAGGCTCGGCAGCAAGTGACCTGAATATTACAGTGGCTTAAACCAGATAGGATATTTGTTCTTTCTATTGAATTGATTTTGGAAGTACGTGACCCAGGGCTGGTCTGCACCACAAATTCCTAGAGTGACCTTGGTCTCTCCAAATTTATACTCTGATGTCTGATCCTGGTATGACCCTCAGTCACCCCATTCCAGAAAGCAGGAAGGAGGCAATGATGAAATAGAGAGACAGAGGACACATGCCAACAGTCACTTTAGCAGAACTCAGAAGTATACCACATGACAATGTCACATATCCTATTGACCAAGATCTAACCACAAAGCAACACTTAACCTCAGGGACGATGGGAAGTGTACTATTTTGTAGGCAGACATGTATAGCTAATAATTCTAGTACTATGGAGAAAAGGAGGATAGAAATTGGGGATGAACCAGATTATTTGCCATGAAGGAATAGGTTGCTAGTTATATGAGAAATGGGGAAAGCTCAGGAGAAAAAGTGAAAACATGTGCAAGGTATAAAATATTAAAAGTATGTGGAGCATTCAGATGACCATATTTTGTCACAGAAAGGCTAAATATTAGATCAGAATAAATGGAAGGAAATACACTTGAAACAACAGGACCAGGTCAAAGCCTTAGATTTTAGGGTAGGGATACTGGAACGTACACCATCTTCAATAAACAGCTATTGAAGATTCTGAGCTGGTGAGCAAATGAGCATTTTGCATTTTAGGAAGATCACTCTGGCTGCAGCACAGAGCAAGGACTGGAAAAGGACACAAATGAAAAAGAATAAACTTTTTTCCCCTTGGATGACAATCAGCTAATTTCCCAAATCCATTGCCTTTTAGCAATATGGGCAAAAAAAGAAAAAGAAAATAGGTAAAGTAATTAAAATAGAAAGACATAGTAATTCTAATATGCTCAGTTTATTCCTTGATTACATTTAAAAGGGGGTAATTTTAACTTTAAGTACGTTAAACACAGAAATAGTCAATAAAGTGGGGTGCCCGTGGGTATAGAACTGCTGTCTAATTTAGGTTCTAATAATTATATATAAAAAAAAGGTTTTTAAATTTCTAAATTGATTTCATGAGAAAAGATCTAAAAATTGAACATTTCAAAGGTCTTCTTTTATTACATAAAATGTTGATGTTCAAAATTCCATTTGTTTTTAAAACACGGTGACTTTTTGCAAATCTTATAATCAAACCCTTATTTTGCAAAGCAAGCCACCCTTTGGAAATGAAAGTTTTAAGAAGCATTTTTAAGAACCTTTGCATTTGACCTCACTAGCTGAGGTGGGTCCGAAGAACGTGCTGAAGGGGAAATGATCTAAAACGTGAAGTTATATGTTGCTGATCGCGGTGGGACACTCGACTCTGTTGTCGTATCTAAAAGCTAATAGAGTGGTTCATAAAACTGATTGCAGAGCACATTTCAGAACTAATAAAACAAATTGACTATTGATGATGTGCACAGGGCAAATCCAATTACATCTCACAAAGCTTTATATTGCTCTATTTCTTCTTTAATGTTTTCTATTTATTTATTTCCATTTAAAGGTTGGGTAACAAGACAGAAGAGATGCAGTGTGGGTAGGTGGAGCGTGTCTCAGACTTTAGGAAGTCAAGTTGTTCTATAATATACCTTAAAAAAAACACTGTAACACCTACGAATATACAGTGTGTGTGTGTGTCTGTGTGTGTGTGTATGCATGTGTGTGTGTGAATCATACCTCAATAAGGCTAGAAAAAAAAAGAAGAAGTAGCAAGTGAAATTCTGGGTCCCTCCCTGTAGCTCTTAGTCTCTGGAGACATTTAAATTCTCTTAGTTTCAAATTCATGGATTTAAACGTATAACTCATTGTAAGTATTAAGTAAAATGGTATATGTATAAATGTTATGTAAACTATATACTGAAATACAAGTAAAATAATTACTATTTATTTCAACAATGAATAAAGCATGTATATACTATCAAGGACCAATTTAAAAAGCACAGATTAAGACACACACACATACACACACACACACACACACACACACACACACGCACACTCCTAAGAGACTGCCTGCCTTGGACTTTCCTGTCTTACTCACTTTGCTTTTTCCTAATGACATGTTGGAAGACAAAAATGGATTTTCTTATCAGACCTTTCCCAGAATTTTGGCACAGCTACACATGATCACACAGGCAGTATTTTATCTCTCACTGTCCCCCTGCTACCTGCCCCATGGATGACAAACACTACAGGGGTGACAATGCTGCTGTTTGGAACCAAAAAGTATCATTAGCAGATACATGCAAACTACGTTACCAACAGCCCCCTCTGAATGCGTACACCTGCTGGACACCATAATGACGAGGCTCAGCTGCCACCTGAACATCGATCAAATGTCCCACTGAGGCTTCACAGATACGTGCTTCGGTTATTGTCATCACAGATCTGGCACAACCCCATGCCTGGGATTAAGAATGCTGTAAAACATTCAACGTGTGTTGCCTCGCTGAGCAACATTTTCCTTTATTTAATTCCATGAGCTTATTTGCATCCTCTTAATTTTCTTATGCTAGGGATTAATCATTCATGAAAATAATAATTGCAAAAAAAAGCCAGCTCCTTTTGATGGACAGTGCTTCTGCAAGAGGAGAGAAAAAGAAACTCATGCTAAAAGGAACTTCAAAGCTAAATGTTCTAAAATTGAGATGGCCTCAATTTTTCTCTCCAATAAAATTAGGCATGCTGCTTATTGCCAAAGATAGGTGAAGAGAAGGCATTGTAAGAAATTATTTTTATAAGAAATTGTATATTTATAAGAAAATTGAAACATCCCGTTTGTTAAAGTTTTAGGTTATGAAAAAGAAAAGCTCAAGAAAAAGACAAAGATGATATAACAAAATATAAAAGTTGAAAGAAATTTTAGAACTCATTTTGCCAACTAGGATTAGTTTCAGGGAATATCACTCCTGTGTCCCAAAGTGTTGATCATTCATGTGCTTTTAAACTCTCATATCCATGTGAAGAAACAGATTTCTTTTGTGAACAAATGGGATTTTTAGAAAATAGTTCCTTATATTGAAGTCAGATGGATCTTCCTACGATTTCTAATCTGTCGTCTGAAATTCATTTGGGTCAGAAACTACATTCAATATCTCTTCTACTTAATCATTTCAATATGTGGAGACAGCTACCATGTGTATTACAATTGTATTCTCTACCCAAGTACATAAACAGACCCTTACCTATACTTTTAAGATTTTCATTGGTTCCTTTTCCTGTCCTTAATTCTGACTCTCTCATCCAAGCCACCCCACTAAAGACACTCCACTCCAAAATCCTGCCTACCCTTGTGAGGCTATTAAATTTATGAATAGCATGCTAACACTAACATTTTGCTTACAAATTTCATTTCACGTATTTCATTGACAAAATGACATTTGTTTAAATGGTCATTTCAAAATAATTTTCCAATTTTGTCTTCACAAGAATTCTCTGAGGTAGGCATCGTTCACTTACTTTACAAACAAGAAAACACTCTCAGACCAAGTAAGTAATTTTCTAAAAATAATAATAATAGTAATATGTAGGATTCATTGAGCTCTTGCTCTGTATCATTTATTAATGTGCTTTTTAATCTTGTAAGAACTCTGAACTAGGTATTATTAATATCGTCATAACTGAGTTGGCAGAGTAAGTCACAAAGTGGTTACGAAACCTCCCCAATGTACAGCTGGCAATCAACAGAGTCAAGGTCATCTAAAAAGCAGTTGTGAAATTTCCATGAACATCTCACAAGTGCTCATCTTCACCTGTGTCAAGTACTACGTTAGACACGGTAGGTATAAAATCAGCTAAACATAGTTTCTGCAATCAAGGTGCTTTAGCATGAACATATAAATATATATTTATATATACATAAATAAATGCAATGCAATTTTGCAAGGGCATATCTTAAGAAAGTGGGCGTATGACATGATAGAAACTGGTACTCAATTTTTGTTTACAGGTGAGGGTCAGATACGGTTTAGAAAACAGGTGACCCTGATGTTGAAAGATGGGTTGGTATTATTTTTCTAAGCTGCCAATTTAGAAGCAATCATCGAATTTTCTGCACAAAAGTGAGGAACTGTCAAATATATAATATAAGAGTGAAATTACAAATATTTCTATCTCTTCTGGCTTGACTATAGGTGGAAGAAGAAGGTAGTTATCGTAAAATCAAAAAAGGGCTGAGATGCAGGAACCAGCTCATAAGAACACTTTTCTACCAGGGCCAATGTTTAGATTATTCATATGTGAATCATTTGAAAGATTAAAGCTAAAAATAAAAACAAAACAATTTATTGCATATCATTTGTATAATTATTGAGCCCAATTTACTGAGTTTATGCATTATGCCAAATGCTTAAATAATCAGTAATGGCAAAACCAGATAAAACCTTTAACTCATGGAACTTAACTTCCGACCAACATTTTAGGAAGGCAGCTTTCCAAATGGTGTGGAGATCATGAGGCCAGGATGTAAATTTGAAGCTATTCACATTGCCTGTTATTTTGGAGGCTGTCCCTCCAAAGCCTGAATTCTAACTTGGCAAATCATTTTTTATTATTCTTTCATATCTGCTTTTGCTTCTCTTAAAACTTCTGTTCTGTTGATTCTTCCATTGTCCTCAATGGTCTAGGATAATTATTTTTCTTTTCTATTGTATAAATTTTAAGTTCTGCACATTCTTCTACCATGGTCTGTCTCAAGTCTTTCTTCATTCCTTCAATTATTTTCACACCCTCATTTTGTTTGAATTAAACCATATGAAAATATTTGTATCAGATCTTTTTACTTCTTCTCTATTAGTCTTCTTTCAATTCATTTTGCCTAATTGTGGGGATTAATATTCCTAAATGCTGATAAAATAGTATTATATTTTTCAAGAACAGTCAATGGATTCCTTTTGCCTACAAGGAATGGTTCATATCTTTAGTCTCCCAAAACAGTCCTTAGTAGTCCCTTTCTATCCTGCCTTTTCAGGTTTATCTCTTGCTACTTCCTTTCACACACCCACAGAGTAAACTGTTGCATGATGAATTACTTTCTATTTTGCAAAAGTAGCAAATGTTCTTCCATTTCATGCCTTTTCTCTTGTAACATTATCTGCAAATACCCTTAACAAGAAGAAAGCTCTCCCCCTTCTTGATATTTTATAATATTTTATTTGTATTGCTTTTATATAACGTCTTGTAGCTTTTATTCTACTTTTATATGTCTTTTTTTTCCATCTCTTAAAAAAAGATGTTGATCACATAGTTTGATATTATCAATGACTCCTAGTATATATGTAGCACATAATATCCACTGGGTATCTATTAATTGAATTAATTTATGTTAATTAATGAGTTTCTCATAATAATGTCAGAAATAAGTCTATTACAAATTTATAAAAAAGATATTGTTTAAAATGTTTGAAGATCACATCTAAATAATATGTTTTATTTATGATGTGCTTTTATTCATATATATGTTTTATATATATATATATATATATATATATATGAACATATTCTAAATATATTAGTAAACCAAAAATTTATAGTCAAGCATTCAACTGCAGCATTGTTTTCACAATTACTTCTTTGGTATTCATTGGAACAGCTTTCAGAATACAATAATATTGCCCTCATTCTTAGATCCTTAAGAAGAGTAGACATCAATTGGGTGTACAAAATATGAACTGAGATTATGAGCTATTTTGAAAGAGAGCGTTTATCTCATCTGCCATTTAAAATATGGCTTTGAGTATCAATTCTTCATCATAAAATGAAATATTAAAATTTATGTTTCTCAAAGGTTAGAAGTTGAACTTGTGTCAGAAGAAAAAAGAAGCCACAGCACTAACGACGACAGCGGACTCCCCCACTGTCACAGAGCTCTGAGATGGAACACCAGGCTGATGCACTTTTAATAACGTTACACGCAGCACAATATCCACATACAGAAACTTTATGTCACTTAGTGCCCTATAAACTGTAAGTGCCCTCTTCAAGTCAGTATGTTCTGACACTTTGCTACCTACAGATCTATGCTGAAATCCACAGGAGTCAGGCATTAAAAATTGAAAGCAGAATGCAGTTCCTCTCAAACTGGATAACTGGAAACTAGTGAAACGTCTCAAACATGGGTGTAAGAACAAGCCGGCTGCTGGCAAAACATGGGTAACCTGGGGCTGCATTTCAATTATTAACTGACCCTTGGCAGACGGAACGATGAAAACGTAACCTTCAAAGACATCAGAGCTGTGTTTGGCCAATTTGGTGCAGTTGAAAGACTATCAATAATCCGTTATACTAACGCTGTCTTAAAAAAAAATGTTAAAGGCTTTTAAGAAGAATATCCTCATATATTCTTTGCAGTAATTGGTATTTTTTGGGCATCTGAGAAAAGGCACCAAAACTTCCCATAAGTCTCAGTATAACAGTATGACCATACTTTGTATGCATAGGGATAGTGGCAGAACAAAGACACGTAAAATGGCATTTATTCTTTCCCATTAAGACACTGCTTCTAGAACTCACTTTCCAAAATCATATCATGTATCGACAAACAGCTATGTTTCAGAATCAGAGGAGACAGCTCTACAGTACTATGCAAGTAACTTGTTTCCGGCGGATGCCTAAATGTTGTCTGTTAGAGAACCATCATTCCTTTACTGTTGTTTGTGTCTAAATATTAACAGCCCTGGGAGAACTGTGCTTAGCTGGTAGAAAAAGGTGCTCAGAATAAACATGAGTATACCTGGCTGGCTCCAGGATAGAGAACAATGAAGATGCTCTATCTATTTGGTCCAACAGACAATATTCCTAAAGTAGATGATGAACAATATAAAATTACCGATCAAAAGTGGCCTCTAACTGTTAGATCCTGCAAGTCCAGCTGATGATTTGATCTGAAAAGCCCGGTGATGGACAATCCATTGTTTTAGACATGCTTGAACTAGTTAACCTTAAATACCACACTGTTGTTCCATATCACTTTAAAAATGATTATAATAAGTGACAATGTGAGACTGAACAATTAAAGAAAATGATGTAATATTAAACATTTGGTTCTGTTAAAACAGATTTTTATGAGTTTGGGATTTCCTTTGGAAAGTTTTTTTTTTGTTTTTTTTGTTTGTTTGTTTGTTTGGTTTTTTTAACATAGAAAGGCTTATCATCCAAAAAGTTTTAGTTTTGATCTATCCAGAATTGTTTTTTAGGTTCCTATGAAAGGAAAGATTGTTCATTTAAGCGAATGATAGTTTCAGAAATGTAGTTTTGAAATCTTAGCAGTTGATAAATTACCATTTTGTTTAAAGAAAACTTGAAACACAGAGGATTTGGGGGAAAAATGTGGCAACATTTTAAATAGTCCAATTTATGAATTTGTTAAAAATTGTATAGAGCATGTCTTATTTTTAAGTCCCTCCAAAAAAGAGTGACAATAAATATTGATAATAGATAATTATTATTTCTTACTCATAGATCTGGATCTGATTTATGTTGCTAAATTCACCGAGGGGTGAAAATAATGACATTTGTTAAAGAAATGGAAACTGTGAAATTCTGACATTTTTTGCTTCATTGGGACCGAACCAAGGGTTAAGTAAAATATGTCTGGACAATGCACATTGACCCTGCGTCCCGCTCCACTGTCCATCTTACTTCTCTCTTCTCCTTTCCAGGGACACTTTCCTCAAAAAAAGTGATAATTTATTCAGCCCACATTCTCTCTGGAATTGACCCCCCTTGGCTTTTCATCCTGTGACTCTAGTGAAAGCATTTTAATGCAAGTTCCCAGTGGCTCCATATGGTGGAATTCAGTGACGTGTGTCTTCTCCATAAGTGAACTCTCAGCGGCAGTCACCACAGCCCCCTCTTTCTGCCTCGTTGAAACAAACATTTCTTTCATTCGGGGATGCTGCATGCTGTGCAGACATTCTCCTTTCTTTGCTACCCAGTTCTTCTCAGTTCAGTCTCTTTTGTTAACTTCTTCTTCTTTGACCCCAGTGGTTTTCAACGCCATCTTCGTAACCTTTGTATCTCAGGCATCTATGTAAGCACACCTTCCCTAATCTGTAGCTGCCCCGTTGACACTGCCTTTCCTTAGCGAACAAGCACTAAGCCCCACTGGTCCACATCAGAACGCTTGGCCTTGACCCTGAACTACTTACACATCCGTTCTTCCACGCTTGCGCATCCTCTTTCAAACCGTTTCCCACCCAACAGCCACAGTATTTCCTTCAAAACGAAATGCAGGGCAATCTTCTTGCTCACTTGATCCTGTCACTTGCTCTTCGGCACAAAAAAAATGAGTCCAGACCCCTCGGCTCGCTCTTCACTGCAGTATGTGACTTCGTTCCTGTGTCTTCTCTTCTTCCTCCTGGCAGCCCTCCTATTGCTCAGGATGAGATTTTCAACTCTCCTTCTTTCTCTCTCTTGGTCATATAAGATTATTCACACTCAGAGTCCGTGCGCTATTTCTTCTGCCTGACACACAGTCCCCTGGATCTTTTGATAGCAGCTTTTTACTTTTATCATTAAGATCTCACTTGAAATGGCAGTTTTTCAAAAGAGGTTTTTATTATCGCTACATTTAAGTTAGACTCTTGCCCCAATTATTTTACGTAGATTTTCTTACTTTATTTATTATTAATCTGAAGGTATCCTTCTATTTATTTTAAGTTTGTTTATTTTCTATCTCTTCACACTCTGCCATGAGCATCACGGAAGCAGGGGCCTCATTCAGCTGTGTTTCACTGCTGAAATCACAGTTCCCTCGACAGTATCTGGTAATAGTAGATGCTCATTAAATATTTTCTGAATGAATGAATGGATGGATGGATGCCATCGAAAAGGCAGATTCTGCTTTTGGCCTGGTTATATTTTGATTAAGGGGAATTATGAGTACACCAAAGCCAAATTGCATTCCTCGAGACATTTACATTCTTTTTGTCTTCATCACAGCCCCAAATTTGGCACCTGCAAAAAGAGCCACGTAGGTTTTGTTCATATTTTTTTCTGCCTTATTTCACCTGCATCGCATGGCACAAAATAAAAATTATTATGCCCCTGGACTTGTTTTATATACTCTGCCATTATCCAATTAGGCACTTCGATAATCTAGTTTACAACTGATGTTTTTGTATGTGTCCTCCCAGAAATTCGCCCAGTCCGTGCACATTAGCTACGATATCCATCATCTCCTTGCTGCTACTGTCATGTGTGTTTGTTCTTTAGAACGAAGTGCAATGGTCTACAGTGAACAGCACTGGTTAAAATGCATTACCTTATGGTCGATGTGAGCAAAGTGTCACTCATCAATAAGAAGATATTGTTTAGAATAAACAATATCTCGTTTCCAAAGAAACGAGAGACTACAAAATAATGGGGGATTGGCTCTCCCTGTTTGAATTCTTCAAAGCTTCAGCATTAGTACATTTCATAGCATCGCTGGAAAAGAAAGTGCAATTCACATACTTCCGATTACCCTCAATTTCCTCTGCTGGGCCAGCATCCCCTCCATCTTTATATCCCATAACTCCCAGGTTCACGCAGTGTTTGCAGTGGATCCCTTCTCATCTCATCTCACTCAGGTGGCAATGCACCCACAGTGCTTTATGAACTGGCTTTCCTAACTCGAAGGAAAACATGTTTTCAGCTTCCAATGTGTCTCTCGAAACCCACTCTCCAGAACCTCTGGAGTGATCACAGATCTGCCTACTCCAGGTCCAGGTCAGCAGCATGAGTAGCATCCAAGTGTCTCTGGGAGGACTTTTTAGAAAGATACGCAGGGTCACAGGCCTCACTCTAGAACTTTTGAATTTGAATCTAAATTTTAATAAGTTCTCCCAGGGATCTGTGCATATATTAAAGCCTAAGAAGCTCTTCTTTATGACACCTTCCAAAGGAATCTCCTTTCTAAACATCTCTTTTGAGAGTTCATGAGTCAACTTATATTCTAGCAACATTGAGCTGTTTGTAATTCTCCTCCCCTCGAAAGCAGTTCTCTCCATGTTTCCATGGTTTTGCTTTCAGGCAAATTAGCGCTACTTAATAATTAAAAGTGTGGGTGTTGACATTAGAGGAAACTACATTAAATTCTCATCAAAACGTACTAATAGCTGATAGTTCTTGGGAAAATTACTTGATTTCTTTGAACAGCTATTTTTTTCTTTTCATCTTAAAGTAAAAATGATTGTAGTACTTATCTTGGAAAGTTGCTATTAGGGCTAAATACGGCAGCGTAAATAAGGCAGGCAGCGTTCAGTCATAGTGTCTGGCAAATAGTAAGCACACCATAAATACAGGTGACAGTATGATGACCTCCAGGAAAACCTGTCTCTTAATTCTTTGTGACCCAAAAAAAAAAAATCAAGTAAAATTTCCTCTAATTAACTCTCCAACTCCCACCTAAATTATGTATATTTCTTTCAAACTTCCTTCATTACTTTTATACCTACATTATTCTCGTAGCATTATTTACAAAGAAAACTACCTCATTTATCAAGATTTTAAATTAGATAAGAAGAGTATTTCATCTAAGTGGTATGAAATGTATTCCAAAGAAAGTACCTAACATGTGAGTGCATAAAAAATGGGGTGCAAAGACAGGAGAATGAAAACGTTAGTGATTTTCACAGGAGCTGCTCGTTAGTTGTGTTGCTTATCCAGCCTTAAGCTCACCTCTCTTAGCAGAATCTTGGTGTTGTTTGTAACACTGCTGTTATATGTGTTTATACCTAAGATTACGTTTCTGCAATGTGACAAGGCTCTGTCTGGCCAGTGAGTGTGCTTGTCACAGAAGCAGGCCACCTTCATTTTCTCATTTTTTTCCTTCCTGTCTCAGTGCAGACCAAGACTACGTCTGTGTTGGCACTATGAGAAAACAGAAGGTGTGAGTCTCATGTCAAATGCAGTTGAGTGGAAAGAAAGAAGCTGAATACTCATGATATAGTAGAGCCAGTGGCCAACACATGGGTTTCCTGAAGGGTTGAAGAGAAAAAAAATTTTTTCATCAAACCACTATATGTAGGATCCTAAATGCAAGCAAGCACAAGCCAACAAAGTTGAATTAATTCATGACATTTTCAAAGCATAAAGTACTTATTTTTTAATTAAAAAACAACAAAATCATGTTAATATTCATATCATCTTATATATTGTCAAATATGTTTACTGCACACATACAATAGCTTAAATACTTTAAAATTTATGAAGAAATGTGTATCTGCTGAATTTTTCTTTAGATATACATAATAAAATAAGAACTTGAATATACTGCAAATTAAGTACTTGAATTATAAGAAATTAAGTACAAGAAATATTTTCTATTCTTGGAGAATGTTTTATTTGCTAGAAGGGACTAGAAAGATATAATTCTTCAATCATATTACCTTAAGATCTTTAATATAAGTTTTTCCAAACTGCATTTTTTATTTACTTTATATGTTTAGGGAGAGAAGGTTATTTAACATAACAAATATTAAACAGACGTATTCCATAATGTCCTAAAATCGTATGTAGGATTTGGTGTGCCTGTTTATTTTTCTGTGGAGGGAGTCCATAGCTACCATTGGCTTCTCAAAGGCAGGTGAGAATAACTCCACTTAAAGGAAGATATTATTACTTCAGTATTATTTCCATTTCTCTGATTTGGAGAATTACTCTCATTACTTTTACTTCTCAGATATAAAATGACTAAATAAATTACATCAGGGGAACAAAACATAATTAATGCAGTTTTATAACTTATTCTTTAGAATATCTACATTTTCTAAAATATTCCTATTAAAAGAAGAAAAAGACAGAAAACTGGCAAATGTAGATTCTGATGCAAACTCTTAATTTATACATATATAACCTCAAAAACTGATTCTGCTCATTCACCTAAATTTAGACACCAGTGATGAAAGCTGCAATTTTCCTTTGAAAATTACAAATCTACAGCAATAAATGTATCTACACCTACTCTCTGCCTATTTTTGCAGTGTTCAAAAATACTCATATGGTGACAAAGCAGGTGTCCGCCATTGCATGTGGTTCAAGGCCGCCTTCCTGTGCCAAACAAGAGCTCAGCAGCATATGAAACCTGCACTCAGGTGTGCAGGGAGAAGGGTGTTCATGAAGCCACACCACTCACATGAATCCTCCGCTCTGCCAGAAGAGGCTCTAACTCTGTAATTTTGATAGATGGGAAAGTCCATCATTTATCTTGTTTCTTTGCAAAAGAAGAAATTTATGATAAAAATACTTTGCTTATTTTACTACAGAATGTTTTCGCTTCACTTGTGAAATAGTTTCTTTTTCTGTGGCATCCTGAAGCAGAGTAAGGGATAGGTCACCCAACGATGTCATAAAGCCATGCAGAAGTGACAGCAGCACCTTCCTCTAGACTGGAAGGCCTTGGAAGGTGAGGCCTGTGGCTTGGGGAGGTCATCTGTGCACCTTGGATGCTGCACTAGGCCCAGTAGCTCAGCACGCTGAAAACCCGTTCACAGCACTAAGTATGACATCAGTGGGAGCGTGATAAGGCTAGAGACGGTGACCACTGGGACACCACACTCCAGATCAAAGCAACGTGGCAGAAAGGAAGCAAGCTCCTCCGTATGGCTGTTGCTAGGACGAAACAAGCTTAGAAAAGCCCAGGCACTGGAAACAAGCCAGCTGGATCTCTAAAATAAATCTGTGATCACTGGAATAACATGTATAAGGCCGTAGCTGTTTCATAATAAAATATGTAAAAATTGCAAAAATATAAGATAAATATAAACATGTGTATCAGATAATAGGTTCCTGCAGCAAATAATAGAGAGTAAGATTCAAACTGGCTCTGATAGATAAACATTAATAATTTACATAAGGGAACACAGATCAAGTTTCACTGATCCAGTGGCTTTATGATGTCACCAAGGGTACTGATTCTTGGGTCATTTCGCTCTCACCCACGTGGTCAGCTTCTTCTAAATCTAGTCCCCAGGCTGGCACAGGAATGGCTGACAGAGGCCGCCCCGGAAACCAGGCTCTCATGTTTGTGGACACAAGAAGAGAAAGAGACCCTCGGAATACAGAAAACTTTTTCCAAAATACTCAGAAAATTTCCAGATGTTTCTTTGACCAGTTGGGGTCACAGATTTTCCCCTAACAAAGCCTACATAAGAGATATAGGTTTGGGGGTTGTTTGTTTGATTTTTGCTCTTCCAGCAGCATCCTCATCTGGAACAGATTATGAAGTGGAGGCACGTGAGCGGCTGCTGAGGGGGGTCAGGGTTTGGGACATGATGCGTGAAGAGAAACACGATGTGGAGAAAAAGCCATTTTCAAAATGCAGACAGAATAAAGGATATGCAGCGTGAATAGGAAATTTCTCCCAGTGAAGTATTTTCAATGATGTAGGTCTGAAAGGACCACCTAAGAAGCAAATGATCCAGCCACAGCCAAACCGTAGGTTTTATTATTATCTTGGTCCACAGAGATGGTTTAAAAATGGCAAACATGTTAAATTTAAAAAAAAAAAAAAACACCAAAGACATTCGTCTACATATAAATCCCTAGAAAGAAAAGAACTGTTGCTGAACAGACTACGGAGTCGATTCTGTCCACGTGGTGGAGGGACGTCCACGTTCACTCAGAGAACTGCGCCCTCGTCTGCTCCGTGCCGTGTGTCTTTAAACCCATTCTTCTCTTCCAATAATTCATGATGATGTTTGTTCCAACCAGAATCAGAGTGGCAGGGAAGACCCCAGTGCAGTAGGACCCAGCGGAATACCTGGGAGTTGAAACAGACACCTGGCCAAGCAGAGCTAACCTCCCTTACCTGGCAGGTGGTGCAGGAAGCTCACTGACACGCCCCTGCCCATGGTTTTTGTTTATGCCAATGCAGCTGTGAATCTAGTGGATTCACTTTCCCATCTTTTGTTTCTGGGTCTTTATTTCATCTCAGCTCTCCACGCCCCCTGCATACCCTACAGCATGCCCTGTTTTGTAATTTTGACTCATTAAGTTTTGACGATAAAAGTTAATTTTTAGAGATGTATCTTAAAGAAACAAGGTTTTTAAACATCAGGTCTTTAACATTCCTTTGTACCTGGGAACACACCCCAAACTGTCTTCCCCTTGGGCATTCACTTGTTTATAACCTAGCTATATTTAACCAACACTTTCTTGCTCTCTTCCCCACTATCAAATAGATAGTATTATAAATTTTATAGTAGTGCTCCTAAACCTGACATTGTAGTATGTGAGGCACCCTCATAGTTCTGTACTTTATATATTATTTTTATGGTGAGAATTAAAGCTTTTATGAGGCCGTAATTCTTGACATTACCATCGCTTCCTGGTTACTCAATGTGATCCTGTTCTACAAAGAGCTAAACAGGACAAAGAACACATTTCCAAGGTCAAGTGAATTTTCTGAATCTGGAAGCGAGAGCCTCTAAGCAAAAAAAAAAAAAAAAAAAAACATCTGCGCATTTGGTTGAAAATGAATTTACTTAAATATCAGAAAAAGAAAAAAAAAGGTATGTCTAATTTTTAATAACACGAGTTACCTTTGTTTACGAAAACATCAGAATATTAAAATGTTAATAGTGGAAAACGTATACATATTTATGACTATAAGTAAAACCAAAATATTTTAAGAGAATTTCAGTTATGTAAGCCCCATAAAAGCAAGTTATTGAAGGGGATCGCTACAACCGTAATATAAAATGATACGTATCAATAAAAAGCAGCATGACTTCATGCAAATTCTATGTGGTGCGGGGTGCTTTGCGTGTGCATTTTGGGAAATCCAAAGAAGGGTGTACAGGGCGCCTGCCTTGTAGAACTTGAAACACAATAATAGTAAACATGATGGCACCAGCTTGAAGGAACTCTTTGGAAATTCCAAATAAATACAGGTTATGAAAATGTTGATGGAAACAGGGTAAGGACACATTAAAGGTGCCTTTATTTTGTATTATTGACTCTGACCCTTCACTACAATTCATCCCATGAAGGATTGTGGTGTAAAGGGAGTAAAATAACTCAGAACCAGCTCTTTGTTTCCTAGTAAAATGTTTAAGAATAGATTACTTATCGGATGTGATTTTAAACGTTACCTTTAAATTCTTACTTTACAACATTATATTGGATATTAGATTAGATCATATTTTTCCACTATTTTTTAAAGATAAAATACCCATAACTTAAAATTCATCATCAATCTTTTAAAGTATGTAATTCAGCGTTTTTTTAAGTAGATTCAATCTTGTGTAACCATTACCACGATCTAAGTCGAGAACATTCCCATCACCTCTGAAGAGATTTTCTGTACTTTCCAAGACCCTCCCACACACAATTTTGGGGTAACTGCTCACCTGCTTTCTGCTTCTATGGATTTGCATATTCTGGAGATTTCAAAGAAATAGAATTACACAATACACAGCCTTTGGGGTCCAGCTTCTTTCATTTAGCATGATGTATTATAAGTTCAGACACGGTTTAGTAAGCATCAGCACTTTGTTCCTTTACACGGCTGAATAATATCTCACTGTAAGGATATATCGCTTTTATCCACTCATTAGTATATAAACATTTGGGTTGTTTCAACTTCTTTAGTTATTACCAGTAATGCCACTGGAAATATTCATGGATACTTTTTTTGTGTGTGACTATATGTGAAGTAGATAATATTTTAAAAGTCTAATAGTATCTGATGGTACTTAATCTCTCTTTTCTATCTTTAGAAAAACTCCACAATGAACTAATAATTCCCATGTAATGAATGTTAGAAGCTGTGGTCTCCTATGCACGCCTCCCCTAGATGACAAAGCCGGCCAGCCTGTTTGATTCCATATGCCAGAACCTCTGAGCTCTGACAGCACCCAGATCTAAAAGCAGTTGCAATTGCTTCTCTGTATTTCACTCTCCTGTTTATCTCTGATTATTGCATCAGTCTGATGATGAGTTTTAACTGTGTACAGTGCAGAATTCGGTGAACACCTCTGAGTTTTTGGACAGGGGGAGAAAGGAGGGGTCGGAGTGTTTGTAAAAGCACAGGTGCATTAGTGGAGAAATGTGGCAGCCTTCGGAAGCAGAGGAAGTGGTGTCTTAACTTGGAATGGGGGCAGCGGAGTAAAAGGACGTGGGGAAATCGCCCCATGGGGCTTTCAGAAACAGTCTCCAGAAACTTTGAGAAGTGTTAAATTCTATGTGGACAAGGGAGGGCCGTTATCATCACGGATTGTACGCTAAAAAAATAGCCTAATGATTCCCGAATATGGTGATTATATCACTGTTTTCATGTCTGTCCCATGTCATAAATAGACTAATGTGTTTTTGCTCATTCCTTTCATTTTTTAAAATTCTTTAACAATTAGCATTGTTGAATATGCACCTGCACTATACATTTTTTTCAGAGACCAAAAAAAAAAATAATTCACAGTATCTTTGTATTTTTCTCTGCAATACTTTAAAATTCTTTACTCTTCCTTTTTTAAAGTCTCGATAGTCCCAATTGCTGTCTAGAATTGAATACAAAACAGGGATTTTCAACTTTATGTCAATCTTTAAGATGACTCCATTTGTCTGTGCGTTCATTCACTCCAAAATGTTCTTGAACATTTTGTGGTGTGTGTGTGTGTGGGGGGAGGGAGTGGGGAAAGAGAGAGGGAAAGAGAGAGAAAGAGAGAACACAGAACAGGATCAAGGAGTTAGATTCATTTACAATCCCTCCAAGCTTTCTTTCGCTTTAGACAGCTCAGAAATACTCTAGTAAACAAGGGTAAAAGTGTCTCCTGCAAAACAACAAGTTATCATAATATTTCTTGGGATGATTTCGGTCCTATCCATAAAATTTTAAGCACTTCTCACTCCGTACTAAACATTTTTCTTGGGCCTCCATTTAGGCCGCCCCTAGAACTGTTCTTGCTCCTACATAATACTGAAATGAGCTGGATGATTTATCGTAGCCTTCTTGCCTCTGCTTCTGTTCCTTTCTATTTATAGGTATCTGTACACAACCAAGGACCTTTTTGACTGATTTATTACACTTAAATTTGGGCTTTAGTCCCAAGTAGCATTTTCCTTTTGAAAAAAAAAATGAGACTTTAATTCAATAGTCTAAATTTTTTACACAGAACCCCAAATCAGAATGTTTCCTTTGGTGTTGCTTCTAAAATAAAAAATAAATTAACCTCCCTCATCTGCTCACATCTTTGACCCCTCGCATTAAATCAGTGTCACTTGCTTAAGTTTCAATGTAGTTATAAAAATCATTCTCATGAGTTATGAGTATTTGGGAACTTACCTAGAAATAATACTGCATTTTTGTCAATTTCAGTTATGAGCCTTGTCGATTGTCCTTAAGCTCTAGGCTTTTTTCATTCATTTTTTCTATACATAAGGTTATCACACCTTCTAGACTGCTTGTTACCCAGCTACCACCTTGCATTGGGCTCAGACCCTGGACTCCGGCCCTCTCACAAGTCTGGCTTAAGTGGCAATGACTTTCTATGTCAGTGCCAACCCTTCTCTCCCCTGGCACAAGTCTCCACACATCCACTGATATTTGATTTGAATTAGAGAACAGGAACCATGCAGCAGTTACATGAAAAGTATTTCCAATGAAACCTCTCACTGGTTTACAGTTATCCACCTTTCTGAGAATCTGGTAACCCAAATTTTATTGTTTTTTTTTTTTCCAAAGACTTTAAAAAACTGGACTCTTGTTTCCACATAGCGCACTTATTGAGATCTACTCGAGGCACTTCTTAGATCTTTCTCAATATGGTCTGATGTCAAAACTGTAAAATATTCACATATAAGTTACTTCTTGTCAACATGAAGCATGTACTTGCATGTTTTTTTAATGCAATGAGCTATTATAGTGGCAAACATTTTCTATACATTTGCATAGAATCACACTCCTAGGAAAATATATGTTTAATTGTGTGCTTCAGAACAGAATATGTTGATGAAAAATATGCTGCTATGCTGCTTTGTGCTGCAAACTTATGAAAAATGCGAACAGTTCTCAAATTCCCATAAATTTTGAGGAGAGTCACATGCTCCTATTTTGTGTGAGCCTATTTTTATGGCCAAATTAATTTTCTTCTGCAGATATTCTTAGTCTACTACAGACCTCTGGGTACTGCTTTTCATATCACAACTCGTATAAGCTCAGGTTCCTCACATGATATAATTACCTTGTTAACCAAACTCTTTTACCTTTTACTTCGGCTATTTTCTTAAAATCTACCCTAGTGTCTGTCTTTTGTCAAAAGAAAGAGAAC
This sequence comes from Macroglossus sobrinus, assembly GCA_004027375.1. Classification (NCBI taxonomy): domain Eukaryota; kingdom Metazoa; phylum Chordata; class Mammalia; order Chiroptera; family Pteropodidae; genus Macroglossus; species Macroglossus sobrinus. The sequence continues at coordinate 148,885 of PVKZ01002189.1, forward strand.
AACTTTATTGCCTGGTTTGTTTCCTCTCCCAAAGTGTCTTACGAACTAATCTACAGAAAGAAGATTATTCTGCATCACTTCTCCATCGAGTGAAATATCTTACTCTCTTCTCCAGCTCTACATTCATAGTCCCCAGTCAATGCAGGCATCTCAAGGAGAGGTCTTCTAAGGTCAAAAGAGTTTCTGTTTTGTTAAAAAAAAAAAAAAAAAGACTCTGACACTTGCACATAATTAACTCCTGCAGTTAGAGAGGTTGTTTGGGAACACTTGAATATCTGGTTATTTTTATTTGTGTTGTACTTTAAATATACATATGGCATTTTAAATAAGAATATTAAAAATCTTTTTTTTTTTTGCTATGAGCATGGCATGTAGATCTAGAAATTATGGCAATCTAGTGGATAAGTAAAACTTATAAGCAACATTGGTTGATCATCATCTCTATTACTGTTTGCTGATACTGGCTTATTTTATTACTTCTTTATAATCATAAGGTTCTTTATTACAGACCGGTCCTTATTGTATTTGTGCACTGAGTATCAAGTTCATTACCAGGCATATAACGAGATTCAATAAATATGTGAACAAATTCATATATAAGAAATTTATATATGTCAATTTTTTGAACTAGAAATATGTTTAAGAAACCCAAAGATTATGTTTCTACCACTATTTGTTTTAATCATGAGTCAACACATTTTTTTGAAACATACAAATCGCATCCTTAGCATGTTCCTCCCACGATATATATAACTGTTTATCACTGAAGGTCAAATTCTTAACCATGTCTTAAGTAAGTGAAAAAATGGTTTGCAAAAGTCTAATCTCTATTTTCAGTTTGGTCTGCATATTTCCTTGAGTCTTCAGTACAAAAAGTTTCACTCATCCCCAAACTCAAATTGAAATCGTCTAACTTGTGAATGCTTCATTTAGTTTATGGGTTCAATGTCTCTGCAGTTGCTTGAATGTCGGCTTGTCCTTAGAATTTTTTTTTCCTCCTGCATCAGTGTTGTCTCCCCTGATTGTCACTGAAGACTGCATCTGCTTAACTTTCTTTCTGTTCAGCAAAGATCACTTCTGTTCTGAGCCGTAGCCTAAAGCCAGTCTGATTCTTGGAGCAAGTAGTTAGTTTTGTTATGCTTCAATCAGCTCAAAGGAACGTGGCTTTGCACTTGCCAATGAGGGTGCAGAGTGGAAGGAAAAAGCACTTGCCCTTGTGAGCACTCTGGCTCTTTTGAAGATTAGGGCAAAGCCGCAGTTTCTTTGAAATCATGTAGTTTCTTTAGTGTCAGGTTGTTAAGGGAAAAACCACGTAACAGATGGCACAGACAAAGGTGTTTTGCAGTTTCTCATGGTTTTGAAAGTTACGTTAACCTGCTTAAAATGTGGGACGAATTTCTTAGTTCATTTTAACTGATCAGTTACTGTCATTGTCATAGGACCTTCTCCTTGCCTGTGATTAGGAAGAAGTCAGAACAGTCTAGACACACCCATGTCTTTTTAAAGATTAAGAGCCGAAACAATATGAAACAAAACAAAAACTGCATCTCATTAAGATTTTTTAAAATCACTGGCCAATTTATTAAAATATAAAAACACAAAAGACCACACATAAAATACAAACATTCTTCTTATATTTTCTATGAAGATGGATGCAATACTGAAGACAGATCCAGTTTCGATGTCACATATCTGACAACATGGTCGATAAGTCCCCAAGCTGAACAATCGCACGTGCTAGCACATCTCTCATTAGACCCAGATGATTTTACACAGAGGAGTCAGAGTGGTACCTTCGGCTTGCATTCACACCTGCATCACGCTATCACTTTCATCACCGCATCCTCCAACCGTTCACGTTTTTACATGATTCGCACAATCAGTTTTCGCCAAATGCCTCCGCATACACACAGGCACTTAATCAGTGCTTTGGCATGATAATGATTTATGGTGTTGTGGTCATTTTTTTTCAGGCCTTAATGACCACCACAAGGTAAAACTAAATCAATAAGTACTTAGCATCTGTGGAAAGAGAAGCTATTTGTCTGCTAATCAGTGTGGTTTTGAGGTGCTCTCTCTGTCAGTCAACAGTGAGCTAACAGAGGTTACTGCTACTTCGGGTTGATTTATGTTATGTCAAAAACAATGCTAATTCTAGATGGTCTACCTGGTGTCCTGAAGGCCATTATCTATGAGAAGTATAAATAGCAGATTTCCTTCTTCCTTCCTCTGTGAGTTATTCATTTTAGATTTGCTGTGTGACTGCTCTAGATCACACCCAGACCAACAGTGGTGACAGCTGCTTCTCTTACATCAGCTGTCTCTGGTTAACAACCCATTAGAGCAAAGCAGTCAAGACTCCAAGTAGCTAGGACATCAATCCAACAGAAAACACACTGGAAAAGGTGAGCCCCACTCTTCAGTCAAACTGGTTTTCATACAAGATGTTTAGATACATAAGAATTCTGATAGCGATTGCTCCTTATTCCTTCTATGGTATGATACAGAAAGTATTTTTCCAGGTGATTAAAATTTTTTCAAAAACTATAAAGTATTTTGTGCTGGCTAATCAGAATTTTATACACGCCCTCAGAAGACATAAATTATGAAAAATTTTATTTTTAATAATGACTATTTCTTTAGTGTATACCTATTTGTTATCTATTTGTGAACTGCATGTAATTATACCTATAATTGACCAATTATGGGCCAATGAGCCAACTTTGTGTGCAAACGAATATTTAAGTTTACAAAAGAAACATATTTTCTAAAATTATTTACTTTATTAAATTTAATTAGATAATTTAATTGATCTTAAATACCATAATTAGGTGATACATTTTAATAAAAATAATTATTCATTTGTAAAAATTATATATCAAGATCATTGTAGAAGAAATAACATTATATAGCCCTAGAATATTTTTTAAAAAAGAAGAATGGTTGGCGAGTTTACTATAGAATTTAGAATTTCATTGGAATGAAATTAAATATAATACACATGGCAAAATTAAAATAAGTGTTCTTGTATTATATATGTTTTTGTGTATATATACCTATATACGAACCAGTCAGAGCTAAATATTTAATAAACATAATTTAGAGGACTAGAAACCCGTCTATGTATTGTGTGCCTACTTTCTGACCAAATTAGAGCTGTATAATGACTCTGGATTAAAAAAAAAAAATCCTTTTAGTCATTCAAGAAGAGACAGGATACATTGATTTCATAGGACCAGTTGCCTCTTTTGGAAGAGTACATTAAGTGGTTCTGTGAGTCTCACACTTACATGGCAGCCATTTCTTCTCCACAACTTTAACTTAAATGAGTTTCATGTATCACAATACATGTGTCATTGTTATTAATTGTTGATTTTATTAGTGGCATAGTGTTTTCTTTTATCACCTAGAAATGTGGGTAGTTGAGGGAAAGTTATATGAATCGGTTATGTGAAAATAGTTGTATTATCAAAGATTCAATAGATTTATCATCTGCATTTTTAAGAACTAATATTTTAGAGGGCCCATTTCTTCTATAAATGGTCTGGTCTATCAGTATTTAAGTTATTAGCCATTAGTATAGAAAGATTTATTAGTTCATTTCCTTGAGAATTCTCTCTGTGTTTGGAGAAACATTTTATGATATCCCTGTTAGCCTAAGATTTTATATTAAACTTAAAAAATTAAAAAAAAAAAAACTTCTGAGAGTACAAATAACTCATTTTTGAAAATGAACTATGTTGGATATTTCAAAGTTATAAAAAGTTATTCTTAGCATTAATAGTTAAATGCCCATATTTGAGACATAGTTAGCTATTTAAAAATGCTCTCTACCCCTTGCCTTATCATTATTCATATCCCCTCTATAGTTTGAGGGTCAAAGATAATATCTAAAGCTATTATTTTCCCCTAATCTTAGAGAAAACATGTCATATTCTCATTAAACATGAAGTCAATGGTTATAAGATAAAAGGTCACAACGTCAGTTTTCAAGAACAAATTCCCTACTTTCATTTTCCTTTGAAAGTTAGAAATGTCACATTTGTCACAAACAGCCTTTGTTTTATTTTCTTGTGTTATTTTCATTAAAGTCTATTATCTGTCACATGCCTTTCTTTGAATGCAGTGTCACAATATTTATGAACAGATGAATCAAAACATGTAAGATAAATCCCATAAATGTTTACATATTATTCAATGTGAAATTATTCAGGAAGGCTGTAAATAATAATAAAAAAGCAATGAGGTTTTTTCTTTTTACTGTGTTTTAGCATTAAAAGTGTGTGATGCTATGTGAAATATGTATCTAATATTAGTCCAATAGTGCTACGCAATATAAGATAGCCAAAAAAAGAATCTAGATAAAAGCTCACCATAATCAAAAAATTATATCTATATTGTAAAGGGTTTCTTATAATGAAAATGATAATCCATAAAACCATAATATACATTATCCTGAGTATAATATTATACTCATAAGTGTAAATTATGCAGAGAGAGGGTCTTTAAAAACTATAACCATAGCTAGTCAAATTCTATATTCCATGAGCAGCAAAATTCATCTTTGTTTTACTTTAAACAGGTGGAAAAATGTATCATGATACCAAGAACAGAAGAAATATTTTATATTCATCTAATTTTGTTTAAACTATTTTCAGACATGAATAAAAATATTTATTCACATATCTAAAAATATATGGTATTTCTTTTTTTTGGAGAGTCCAAGAAAAGTTCACTCTAAAACTACACTCAATAATAATGTATTATCCTTTTATCTATTCAATTATAGTTACCTTTGAAAATCATTTTAAAATTACTACTTTTCTATGGTATCAGGATTAGATATTTGTGTCGTTTTTCAAGTCTGTCATTTTCATGTGGGTTTACTTAAATTTTAGTAATTACTTGGTTTCTTTTCCATTTCAGGGTTCTATATTACATATAGAAGAACAGTGAAAATACAGATGTCACATATGTGTTCAACAACAATTTATCAATACAAAAATAATATATTTTTTACTTCATTGGTAATCATTAAACCAACACACATAAAATGAACCCTACCAATAAGTCAACTTTGAATGCACAGTACACTTTGCTTTTTTAAGGTCTGTCTTCTCCTACCATTCAGGGTACTAAGTTTTTGCTAAGACTTATCAGTGAAGAGAAGTCAAGTGACAACACTTGAGTTATTGTGCAATCTAGGAAAAACAAAACAAAACAAAACAAAACCTGCTTCCTCAATTTTGATAAAAATTTCTATTAAAAGACAACTGAAGTAATTGTGAATAACATGTGTTGACAACTCTGCTATTATCTGATTGCTCTGGAATAAACATGTTCCAAGATGATCAACATGGGGATGTCGTATATATTTGTGGGAACTTTGGTCTCCTAATATATTTAGCTTATAAACTCAAATATGTTAATAAGAATATATTTTGACATAGAAATATATGTAAAGAAGAAAATACTCTTATTCATTCTCAGATGCCAAATACTAGATACAAGAATACACAGATTAAAAATAAAATGTCTCACTATTCAAAAAGCATTCAGTCTAATGGGAAATTCAGCCTATGAAATACTCTTATTCTATGTACTAAGTACATCCAAGTGTAGGGGGAATTACAGAGCCCCTCAAGAAAAGGGTCGAGCAGGTAGTCAACACTGTGTGACAACTAAATGTTGTGGTAAAGAAGGTTTAAATAGGGCTGACCAATGCTTACACATAAATAAAACAAAACAAACAAACAAACAAACCCTAAAAAATTTGGATAGAATATAAAAATCATGTCTACGATATCAGAGAAGTACTGAAACTGAAATAGTGACAGCAATGTTCCAGAGGAGAACCTCAGAAAATTGAGCTGACTTTTGCAGAAGTGTTTTCCCTGAGGGAATTTGCTGATTCTGCCTTTACGGAGGAGGCCGAGAATGTAGGCTATGCCCCAGAAGAGGTTTACTGTTGGGAAGAGAAAAATTAACAGAGCTTTTTGTGGTCTTGTGGGACTAGAAAGAGAAAATAGAAACATGACGGCTTCCATATAAACAGCTATTTTTACCTCTTCAGCTGCATGGAAGGTGAGGGGGCTAAAAAGACTCTGTAAAGCAGAGCGGAGTAAGCACAGCCCTGCTGCGGAGACAAGGTCTAACTCCATTCAACATCCGGGATTGGGCTGTGGAAACAACACCAGTCACACATCTCAAAACAGTGAGGGCTGTGGCCAGGGGGAGAGTAAACCAGAAGTACAACTAAACATGACCAAACTGCAAGCCAGCAGCCCCATAGCATCCCAAACCAAGGGAACAGAAGAGGCAACCGAAACAGACCCAGAGACAGTACAGATATTTAGTTAGCAGAACAGGACACTGAAAAATCTATAATGAAGCTATTAAAAGAAAATAAAGGAACAGATTGAGAAGGTAAAGAGAGGGTGAATTATACCAGAAAATGAAATACGTAGCAAAAGTATAATGAAAATATAGAAATGAAAAAATAAAAGTTTAAAAATTAAGAACACAATAGTTAGATTTAACAACAGATTAGACACAGCAGAACACAGAATTCATGGTCTGGAATACATGTCAATAGAAGATAAATATACTGAAGAAAATAAAAAAGAGAGAAAATACAGAAAAAAACATAAGAAGAACGTTGGACACAGAGAAAATATATAGCATACCTGTAACTGCTGTTCCAGGTGGAAATTAGTAAGAAAAAGAGGAAGAAATGATATTTAGAGATAATGGAAAAGAAATCCCTAGAGCTGAAGAAAGACATTGTGATAGCCTGTCCCTCTAAAGAGCTACACATCCTCAGACTCATGCCCTGTGTACTGTCCTTTACTGAATATGAGCCAGAACTATACCTTGCTTTATGCAATAGAATGTGACTCCAGGGACACTGTGCCTGGGACTAGAAATGGCCTGGCATCTTCCGCTTTTGAGCTCTTAGGAGAACGGACCCAGCATGTAAGAAGTCCACTCACCCTACTGGAGGGCAGTTCTGGAAGACAAGGCACTGCAGGCAAAGAACAATTTCACAGAGAAGCCACAGGTCACCTTACATGTGAGTGGAGGAGCCACTAAGGGTATTCGAGCTGGAACGGAGAATTCTAGTGCCAAATGACTCCAGACTCAGCCACCATCTGCAGGTAGTGACATGGAAAACCCTAGGCGAGGCCTTCAAAAGACACCCCTCCACACTGTAATCACCAACCTACAGAAACAGGAGCTAGTAAAATGGTCATTATATGAAGCCACTGAAATTCAGAGTGGTTTGTGATACAATGAGAGACACAGCAAATGTCAACCTACAGATCAAAAAGTCCACTAAGCCCAAAAGTAGCACCAAAAAAGCCACATTTAGGAGTATCTTCATAAAACTGTTTAAAAGCAAAAGAGTTCAAATCATCCAGAAAGGGGGACAGAAATTATGTTCGAAGAAATGACAATAACATTTTTAAAAAATTAACAAAAAACCCTAAAAGCCAAAAAATAGTAAAGTATCCTTTGTAAATGCTGACAAAAATAATCTCTAACCTAAAATTATGTATTTCACAAATATATCCTATAAAAATACAGATAAAATAGAATTTACAGAGAAATTAAAGAGCATTTCCTGCCAGCAGATCTACATCACAAGAAAATTAACATTGTTTGTATAAAATGATACTCTCCTACATAGACTCAGATACATGTAGAGCCAAAGTGCCAAAACAGCACAAATGGAAGAAATGAAGTAAATGGAGTTAAAATGTTTACTGTTCTTATATTAAAGCAACATTATTGTTCAAGGGTAATTAATCCAGTAGTCATAAAATATTATATTTTAATCTAGAATAAACTCTAAGCCCTAGTAAAATAATGTGTAAGTAATAATAGAGAGAAAACAGACTATAAAATACCTAATATTAAAGAAAAGAGAGGAGAGAAGTAAATATGGGACAGATGGTCAAAGAGAAAATGGATAAGAATAAACCTGAGTATTTCAAGGATTACATTAACAAAGATAGGATAAAAGCAATAATTCTAAGACTAGCTTTGTCAAACTGAATTAAATGAGAGCAAAATCAAAATCTGTACATGGTTTACAAGAGGCATATAAAAGTTTGAAATAAAGAACATAAAAGAAGTTCTATCATGAATACACTAACCAAAAGAAAACTCTTATGGTTGTATTATTATCAGCCAACTCAGGTGCTAAGGGAAGAAATATTACTCTAAGTTTCACAATAACTTAAAAGTATATAAAGCATAATTTGAGAATTAAATAAAAGGCAAATCCACAGACAAAATAGAATTTTAATGTTCCTCTCAAAAGAGCTAAGAGAGATAGCAGATACACACACACACACACACACACACACACACACACACACACACATACAAAGTAGACACATGGGCTATAAACAACACAAAGAACATATATATAAACTGATTGTCATATGTAGAAGATTGCAGTCAACAAAGAATATATTTTATTTTTAAGTATACCTGAAACATTTAATTCAGACAGCAGATCCCAACAAATCTCAAAGCATTGATAAAGTACAGACTGTTTTCCCCATATCCATAGAAAAAATATAACTAGGAAATCCCTAGATATTGGGAAAGTATATTATGTACTACTGAATAACCATTGGGTAAAACAAGAAATCACCCCAGGATTAGAATGATAACACAGATATGATATATCAAAGCTTATGAAATTCTAAATGAGCACTTAGACATGTAAAGCATATCATACAGATACAGATATATCTGTGTATATGAAACACTAAAAATGCCTGATAAATTTTGAGGCTTTATCATGATTCATGATCCAGGGTTTTATCTGAAGAAGCTGAAATTTTTAAAAAGCATATCATATTCTCAGAAACTAGAAGAGAATAATAAATGGAAATAAGAACATAGGCCAAAGTTAGCAGCTTTTCAAAGATTAATAAAACTGATAAACTCCTAGCAAGACTAATCACTAAAGGAAGAAAGTGCAAATTACCAACAACAAGAAAAACAGCATTATTTAGATGCCCTAGTGCGATAAGGCACTAAACAAGTAAAATAAATAATCAGATACCAGACAAGAATGAGAATAATAAACTGTAACTACACAAAGAAAATAAATTTCACAGGCACAGTTCTGAGTGAAGGAAATCAGACACTAAACATGCATAACTCTATGATTCATTTACATCAAGTGTAAAAATAGGCAAAACTAATTTGTGCTATGAGAGGTAGATAGCCTTTATCTCTGGTGGGTTACTTAGTAGGAAGCACCTTTGGTTAAGGTGGTGGTGGCAGTGAGGGGGTGTCCTGGGCCCTTGCTGCTCCCTGTGTGTTGATCTGGATGCTGTGCACATGAGTGTCCTTGGTGTGTAAAAATTATGTGAGACAGAATATCTGTGCACTTTTCTGCATACGAGTTAAACTTTAAGAAAATATTTGCATTAAAAAAACAATGAGAAGTCTTGAGAAGGTATATATTCTGCAGGTCGATATCAGGTACCTAAATCTTTAGAGTTCTTAAATATTTAACATCTTTTTCTTGAACTAAAGGACACAGAGATATTTATTTGTAAGATTGTGTACAGTACTTGAGAGATTTACCAATGTTTTTCTTCTGAGAGATCAACAATTTCTCTTTCCCCATTTCAGGGTGGTTATTGGCTCAGAATCTGCATATCTGTGTGCAGAGAGCAGGGATGGGGGTGGTGGTGACTAGCTCTTTGTGTCATTAGTTTTCCAAATTCATAATCGTAATTACTCTAGAAACCTAAAAAAAGAGTGGAGGATTTCTCTCAGTGATTAATGTATAAACAAAACCCAAAGAGTAATACATAGCTAAGCCCTCTCCAAGAATAGAGAAGAAGTGACAGTGACATAGTGAGTCCCTAAAAAGGGCCAGGCAGGAAGGGTCCACAATGGAAAGAGTCAGGATTCTGACTCTACATAAATAAAACTCTGATCGTTTGGTTGGCTGTCCTAATTCTGAGAACCACCATTAGATTTCAACGATAGGATTTTTAGCTGGGCTTCATCTCACATTAGTAAAATTGTGCTCATTATCACGTGCATCACAACATGGAGTGTCATGTCTTGGGATCAAGAGGAGACCGATGAGGTCATAGCATGAAGGTACCAATGGAAAATGCCATGGAAGATGCTGGCATACAGGTAATACAGGTGCTCAGGTTTAGAAGAATCACTCTATTGCTTTGGTCATCACTGGCAGAATCACATCAAAAATTGCAACTGAATTGTAGCCAAAAAAAAAAGAAGAAAAAAATCTGTCAGATCACATTAATGTTGTAAACTTTCATCTGATTGGCTTTGCATTTTTATTTTGCTTATAAATAAGGTACATATTGGTTGATGTTAAAGATCTATAAATACTATGAGCATAAAGACTTCGTAACAATTTTGTACATATACTAACTTTTTGTAAATAAATTTATACATATACTAACTTAAAATTCTAATTTAAACTTTATTTTAGTAACGTTAAAATACTGCAGTAAACACCTTTTTGTTGAATGGGGTGTTTATTTTTAATGTGTAATATCAAAACAAAAATTGCACTGATAAAGTTCAACAGGTAAGGAGGATGTTACCTGTTACTACTGCAATAGGAGAGAGGTCAGAATTGAGGTTGAAATCAATTATCCCAAAACAAAGGATTAGGACATCTTTTTTAGAGATAAGGCTGGGTAATCACAGGTTATCTATGTTTGCTAATCCTCTTCACCAAGGAAAAGTAAACTTTCTCACATATTTATGACACGTAGTATTTTTAAGATTTGGATCAAGGCACCTGCTCAGTTAGGCTCCTACCCTCCCATGTAAACCAGGAGGCAGGCCCTACTTTCTTGATGATTATATTTCTAAGGCTTGGATTCCTGGATTTTGAGAAAGCCACTCCTGGGATGTAAAACTAGCAAGAATCTTTTTAAAAAGATTTACATTTCAAAGGCGTCGAGAAAGAATATTCAATTATAAGTCTTCTATAGTAGCAAGTGCTCTAAGGAAAAGATGGTCAGGGACCAAGATCAGGAAGAAGCCTATTTAAAGTCCGGTCAAGTTCAGGGGAAAGTGAAAGTCATCAGGATCAGGAACACTGTATGGACTTTCCATTGGCCGGCTGTTCACGATGATCATAATGTCCTCATATGCTCTGCTCAGTTCAATTTGGCTAATTACCACGGTGCTAGCTCCTGTGGGGAACCACAGGGGCCGCATTTCAGCACATTGAGAAATCTGGTGTAGAATCGTTTTTCTTTTAATTCTGTGACTCGTGAGTATCAAAAACAGTACATTTATCGCGAGATCGTGTTTATTTGTATTCATTAAACTTAAACTAAAAAGCAAAAAGAGAACAAAACAAAATTCAGACATTTCCCTGTTGTACGCGTGCTTTACTTGTTGACCCGTAAGCCACACAGATGAATGTGAATAATGCATGTGCAGCAATTAGCAGTTAAAGGACGTCATGGGATGAACAGGGAGACCCTACAGGACTACATTTCATTAAACCAAAGTAGATTTAAATCGCGAGAAGCAAATGTTCAAGGACAGTCTTAAAATTTGCCATTCTAGACTTCACATCTAATTTGTAGAAGCTTAATAAGATAAAGGTGCATGTTTTGGCAGGCTGCATCAATAAGTGAAACAGATTTGCATTAACAATTTATTTCTAGTCCGAAGCATTTCACGATAACTTGCTATGTGCCAGAGACACAGGGCTGATTAGGTCACTGTCCCTTCCCTCGGAGGGTTAACTTCTAGGAGGGAGACACACATATTTCATAGAGAATTTTGATTAAATAAGCTAAAATTAAAATTTATCCCTTCTGTTCTTACATGAGTTGTTGGTCAATGTAAGATCACTTGGAAAAGACATGCTTTTCTAGTGTCCCTGTTGTTGAACTCTGCTCCAGCGTCACAAAGCAAGAACATGAAGGAGAATTCAGAATATATTACACATGAATACTGTTTTAAAGCTCATCACTTAGCATGGGAATGATACGGGAAAATCCTATTTGTTAAAATAACTGATTTATCTTCATAATTAACAGCAAATACCTTTTCTCTGGCGACGGAATACTTTTCTTAAGATGTCCCCATCACATGTATTGTTGCACGAGGCTTTAAGCCCAGCACAGACTGCGAGGGCTCTCTACCTCTTGGTAAGGAAGGGTCCCAGGTCCAAGGTTGCAGGCACACAACCAGGACAGACTATTATTTTAGAAAGCAATTAATAAAATGACATTTTCTTGGAGCCATGTTAAGTGTGCTGTAGCTGAGTAACTGTGACACAAGTCACGTGGTTTGTTCTAGAACTGTAACTGTTCTAGAACAAACCACGTGACTTGTGTCACTGATTCACAAAGATCTCTTCTCTTAGACTCCTGCACGTGCTCTTACGTTGCATTCTGTCCGGAATAGCCATTATGTTTATTTCCTCTCTAATTAACTTCTGAAATTTACTTCCTAATATACACAGTTTGCATGAAATATGCCTAAAATAGGTTTCACTCTTCTATAAAAAGCGTCCTAACTCCATCCAACATTATCCAAAAAAAAAAAAAGAAGAAGAAGACATTCAGATGATGAGAAACATCTTCCTTTCTTTCAATATTTGAGAGAATGAAAACAAAGTTCCTGCGTGTGGGCATCTCACAATACAGACGTGGAACGTGATGTACACACTCACTTCTCTGACAGAGGAGGACCATCTCCAGGGCCCTGCCCCATCTCCATATGAGTGCATCGTGACCATGCTTATATTCAAATGGAGATGGAATCGTAAAGGGCTGAGCTAGAGCTATTTGCTCATCAGGGCTATAGGCCCATCAGGACTCATCCTTTTTTAAGTATTCCATTCCTTTAGAACAGAATCTAATTGTTTCTTGAATGATCCTTGTGTTTTGCTCAGCAGTTGTGCCTGATAGGCTGTTCCATATGTTTATTATGTTCTAAGTAGGAGGAAAAATTCTTGCAAACATCTGTTATGGGTTTTTTTTTTTAAAAAGTTCCTGTTTACATCCTTTGCAATTGTTAAATTTCTGGAAATGGGCGATCAATTGATATCATGTATTAATAAAATAGTATGTTTTAACCACCAATGTATGTAGTATTATTATGTTATTTACCTGATATTAAATCCTATGCTATTAGAAATTACATTAATCTTGATTTTATCCTCTGTCAGAAAAATAAAAGAATAAAATAAAACCCAGGTAGCAGCTGCCTTCCATCAACATAAGGGAAATTTATTTTCTTTTAAATAAATCTGCCATTTGATCCATAAGCCAACCTTTGCTACAGATTGTACAAGTCTAGGTGTATATAAAATAGGACTGCAGCAAAGTAAGACAAGGAAAATGCTTTTATAAGTGAAGAACTCAAGTTGACCCCTATTTATTTCTTTTATGCCTTATTAATAGGAATATTGCATTAATCTTGGCCTTATCCTTCTGATTTTTATTATTCTTTGTTTTGAATGTCTAAATAGTATTTATATTTCTATGTTTAATTAGTATATTTTCATAAGCCACTTCAAACTTTTATGGAGAGAGGCAAGGTATAAGTAAACAAAAGACAATATTAACAATAAGAAAATGTCTTAAAGATGTATGATATTAGTAACACATTTGCTTAAATAGTCTCATATAACTCTCACAAGAACCTACAGAAGAGAACACTATGATTTTGCTTTTTACATCATATTGAAAGAAGAGTGAAACTCAGAGAAATAAAATGGCTACCCCAAATGGCCAAATTTGGGTTACAGAATTATTTCGATGCATCAGTTTTTCGTATAACTTTTGTCCAATTTAACATATTTTTAATCATTAATAATTGACTTATAACTAGTTTCAAATATGGTGGAGAGTAGAGTTATTAAATGTTCAAATAACATCTGAAGTGTGTATGTGTATGTGTGCGTGTGTGTGTGCGTTCACCCATACCAAGACATCGAGATTATATAATCTTTAAGCATTTGAGGGAAGTGTGTATGACATAACAGCAAAGGAAGAAGAAATTGAGAGAGAAAGGGAAGGAATTTTGATGTTCAGCCCATAAATAATCTTATTTAACTGGCACATTTCATGGGCTAAAGTCATCTAGGGAACTATAGGTGGCTAAACACAGGCCGATGGCAGCTGAACAAAAACCTTTAGGACACATTTCTGTATTCTGGTGCGGGCGGTACACTACAGGTTTCACTGACTCTCATACTGTGATCAGGCAGACGCGTGAGTCTGATTTAGCAATTTAGGCCACGGGTCTTCTAGATCCGTGAACGAGTCCTCACATCTCCGTGATGCAGTAGGTACCCAGTGACCACGTGTGACAGGGACCCCAGGGGGAGCTTGGTGGCTGCACTCCTTGAAAGTCAGCATGACGGTCCTCCCATTGAGCCTACGCAAACACCACATGACACAAGAAGCCAAAAACAAGAGAGACAAATAGGACGTGGGGATCGCAAATGTCACTCCGTGCTCTTTCCACATTGGGGAACTTACATTAAATCTCGTGTTCTTGTTTTCTATACCATTCCGCTTGTCCAAGGTGACTCATGGCTTCTTAAGGTCACAGTCACCAGTAATTAGGTTTGATGCAAACTGGCAGGACTTTTTAATACATACATTCTCTCAGAAATGATTTGGTGATGTCATTTAAAAGATTAATTGTTCTTTAAGTCATTCAAAGTGGACAATGCTATTTGGGGGGAGGGGAAGTTATGTCATTGGATCAAGTTCAAGTGCATTACAATCTTCTTTTGTCAAGAGTTTACTACACATGGTGATATATAAAATTTTCTTAATATTTTGAATTTAGATGTAATAATCATTAATGGTGTTATGTCACACAGATAAAGTTGTAGACTGTATCCAATGGGATTTTTGAGCTTCTGCAGTAATATCTGTATTCACACTTCAAATTTCAAGTCAGGATTTATCACTGACTCATCAAAGCATATTCTACCTATTCCTGCATCTCTTCCTTCACTTGGGGCACTTGGGTGACAGAAAGATCTCAAGTTTTGGAGCCAAAGGTCCACATTTCATCCCTGTGTCTGCCTTGTGTTTCTTGCTTAATCTAAACACATTACTCGATCTTTTTTGCAACTGTTTTCTCAACCTACAAAATGAAAGATCATGTATCTCATAAATATATCATAAACTTCTGGTGAGATTTAGCTAAATGTAGAATTTCTAGCAAAGTTAGGAGTAGAAAAGCACTCAAAGAATTTTAATCCTGCTCTCTATTCTTCATTCATTGTCCATCTTTCCATTTTATACACTTTTATTCATCCTCTGTTTATCATTCCCATTGCTACTAATCATGTAAATACCTCTTGCTTCAACTAGGACAATGGCAAATTAATGAATGATCCTGCTAACACTCCCCCCCCCGCCCCCTGCCCAGCCTCCTCAACCATGTTGCAATTGTTCCTATAACTTTCTTAAAGTCCAGAGCCCATCATGTGGCATCTCTATAAAATATATTAAATATTATTCTATACTGCATTTAAAATTAAGTAAAAGCTACTGAACTGGGCATTTAAGCCTCCCCTCCCCCATTATCTGGCCTAATAGAATTTTCAGCTTTAATTTGCAATCTTTAATGTTCTCTCCTGTGTTCTATAGTCCCTGGTCAGGCCAATCTATTTGTTGTATTCTTTAAATACTTCCTTCTATCATGTCAGGTGTTATTTTCAATGTAACTATAATAATATACAACTTATTATTTTTAAAAATGTGTACCAGTATTTTTTATGTACCGATTCACTTAATCTTCACAAAAACTCTGCAACTTAGCCACCACATAATAGTAAAAAGAATGGGCATTGGAGCCCTAGGCCTTGGTCAGAAACAGACCTTTGTCACTTCCTAGTCCTGTGACCTTGAGCAAATTACTTAATCTTCCATTTTATAGATGTTAGAGGACATTTAATCTCAGAGATGTGTTTAAAAACCATACAATTTTCCGGAATCTAAATCCAATGTCCCTTTTATCAAGTGAGGCAGAATTTTCTTTTATTTATTCCCCATAAACATTAAGTATTTAGTTCTCAAAAATAGCAATAAAGTATAAAATTAAATATCTCAATAAATATAAATATTTTGTTTTAAGGAACATGCACACACACACCCACATACACAATGGTCTATGTACACACACAGGAATCCATTTGCTGTTGTAAATGTCTCGAGTATAAGACTATTCATCATGGAAGGCAGTGGCAAACCATCTGACCTTGATTTTCTTTAATAACAAGACACAGAACAATAAGTTCAGGGAAAAGAATGGTAAATAATGTTACAAAACATCTGTAGATGTTTCTTTATGTCTAACCTTGTGTTGCTCATGAGTCATTTTTTACATCGTTCTAGGATAAATCTTCCACTCATCATCAAATGGCCAACAGAGGGAAAACAGTCTTAAAATATACATTGTTTTTTATGTTTCCATAATTACGCTTCAATTTTTCTTGTAAGGATCGAGAACTATAGCCGAGGACGTTTCTCCTTGTAACGAAGTGTTTCCTTCTCACTGTTCTTTTCATCTCTGTTCCTTTTCATGTCTCTGTTAGAAAAGGGGCAGTGGTCTCTTCGTGCTCCACGTCTGGCATGGAGCGCTAATGAGGAGATTCAGGGCTTACACTTAGCTAACTGAACTACCAAGCATCGCAGCTCAGGTGGGGTTGAGAATTTGGGGCATAAATATGCATCACCCCTTCAGGATCACTCACCCTAAGTCCTCGCTTCTCTAAGCAAAATGACCCCTATGATCTCTCTATAAAAACAACCCAAGTTTGGTGGTAAAAATGTGAAAAAAAAACACACACTCACAGAGGAGTGAAGGAACGTGTATTTTCACACAGTCACACGATCTAGAAGTTAATTCATTGTTCGTTAGCTACACAGTCGTCCCTTGAGGAAACATGCATGAACAACCCCTCCTGTCCTAAGTTCTTCACTGGGGATCAGGTGACTTGGTCGGCTAGGCTCCCAGCGTGTAGCGTCCATCACAATATAACATGTAAATATTATAAATATAATAGCAAAATGTATCTTTTGAATACTGAAATGCATCCCGCACATTTCAGAGTGCTCCACGTTTCCATAGCCACCACAGCAGATGGCAGATGCTCTCGGCTGCTTTTCCGAGTTGTTCTTTTTTGAAAGCCTCGCGAACATCATCAACGTATGTGTCATAGCCACGAACGATTTCACTACTTTGTGTTTTCATCCTTTTCTTGAAAAATTGAACTACTTCTTAAGTTTTATTTTGAAACCTAACCCACATTCTACATTAAACATAACATTTACAATGCAAGATATTAAAAGACTGATAATAAATTCTGTGAATCCAGAATTCTTAGTGCACTTATGTTATTAAGAAAAGGGTAGTAAGCGAAGTTATCTGTTTCTAACTAAAAGATGCGATCGACCAGAACTGCAGCAGAAAACAGAATCTGTAAGGAAAGAAGTTTGTATGCATGTGTGCAGAATCAAATCGAAGTATTTAATAAAGCCACGCATTTTCATAAGAAGGCAAATTCTTTAAAAAGTTAGCTCTATGGGCTTCTGTGATTTTCTGTTAAGTAACAACGCAGGCTACTCAAGAGAAATATAATGAGCATAATGAGAACTAGTTATAGTGTGAGTCCAATTCTTGGGTTCATTTCTGGCTGTGTGACCTTGAGTAAGTTTCTTAACGTCTAGTTTCTCCTATGAAAAATGCAGTGATTAATATTTCTAAAAGAGTTGTATTAAATGAACGTCTATAACCCACTTTGCCCAGCGCCTGGCGCTGGGTGAGCATGTCATGTCAGCTGATCTCAACCCTTGACTTGTTTCTCTATTCGTGCTGTGACACTAATGTCAGGTTCCCTGAGAACACCAGATTATCATATTTTTTAATCACTTAGCAGTGGTCCCCAACCTTTTGGGCACCAGGGACTGGTGCTCCTATGAGAATCTAATGTCTGATGATCTGAGGCGGAGCTGAGGGGGTGATGCCAGCTCTGGGGAGCAGCTGCAGATACAGATGACGCTCTGCTCACTCACTAGTCATTCACTTCTTACTGTGAGGCCCGGTTCCTAACAGGCCAAGGACCAGTACCAGTACACAGCCTGGGGGTTTGGGACCCTTGACTTATAGAATGTGAAAAGGTCAAAATTATACCCTAGGCTCTCAATAAGAAAACAACCACCACAATAGCACAATTTTGCCTATATGGAAAAGTATGTTTTTACTATTATTTTTTACATGCACAAAATAATCTTTTGTAATGGGAAGAAGTATACCGTAATTTTAAAAATCCATGTGAACTTTGAGTGTGTTGGCATAGAAATAAGAGTAGAATTATTCTTAGAGAAAAGCCTGTTTTGTTTTTTCTTTGTTTATAATAATGCTTTATCCAAGGTCTTTGGTAATAGGAATTAAGGTTATCAGAAAAATGTTGACAAGAAAGCCATTAGACCATGAGAGAAGAGACAAAACAAATAGAACAAAACTTGAGCCACCTTCTGGGGCTTTCAAAACAAAGACCAGCCCTAGCTGAACAGAATATGTGGGGTCAGCAGTGACACATACACTTAAGGGCATGAAATTTTAAATATTTACCCATCCAATCTACTTAATCAATAGCCTGGAGGACAAGACTCGTCTTTGCATATTATTCCTGCTTGAGAGCAAGGTGTTAAATTTAGCAATTACACTTTTTTAAGAGATTTTCTTTTACTTGTACTTAAGCTAAATATAATGAGTAAGCCTAATATTAATAATAATGACTAATATTTACTGAGCATTTATAACTACTAGACAATGCCTAAGCGCTCTGCATATATTATCTTATTCTACACTCACAAACTCTACTGGTTTGTCATGATTTGTATTTCTATTTTCTAGAAGTGGAAATGGAAGCACATTTTGTTAAGAAACTTGTCCAGTAACCCCCAGCTCGTAAATGACGGAGATAAATTTCAAACCTAGTGCTCCTGACAGGAAAAAAAAAAAAAATCAGCTCTAGTAAAAGACTCAGAGAGCAGCAGGGAGTGCAAAGGGTTAGGAAGATCACGAGGAACCGTGGCTGAGAAGCCAGTGAGTGAGGCTTTGGGTGTGCCCAGAAAACCAGACTCCCTCGTTTAATGCAGCTCGCCTTCCATCTCCCGTTGGATCATTTTGGGTAGCTATCAAGGCAGAGTGAAAAGGTATGCTCAGTGATGCATGCTTAAATTAGATTTGCTCTCACTGCTTTATTTACCCTGTCAAGATAAATCATAACATTTCCACCCTCTGGTTAACTGCGTATTAAAATGACATGAGATGGTAACACTTTAGTGGGCAGGAAATTAAAAGAATGCTTTTTGTCCGTGAGAAACATTTAACTTTCAGCTATATTTCCTTCTAAATGTATATGAGTGGCCTTTTAAAAATCCCATCTTTTAGCCTTGATATCAATAGTCATTGTCGGGAAAAGATATCCGTAATAGTTATGACAGTCCAGGAAAGCAAAATAGCAATCAGCTAGGAGAAAATGATATTTTAAATTCTGTTTACTGATGAAATCTACTTCATCTTGACAGGCTGATAAATAATAAAGAGTTATTTTAAATTTTGTAAACCCAAGTCTCTGCACCTTCCTAAGATGCCATGGTTACAAGACATTCTCTGTTAGTTATACCCACGTGTATACATTACCTCTCCCATCTACAATTCCCATCTCAATTGATCAAATGGAGATTCTGGAATCTTATATGCTGCCTTTTGCTAAAATTTTGAAGTTATTTTATTTTTGAAAAATGTCAGGTAATTTATGTAGATTGACATTATTAAAGAGAAAACCACAGACCCAAAATGGCGTCACTTGTGCTAAAG
The DNA here is from genome assembly GCA_004027375.1 of Macroglossus sobrinus. Lineage (NCBI taxonomy): Eukaryota > Metazoa > Chordata > Mammalia > Chiroptera > Pteropodidae > Macroglossus > Macroglossus sobrinus. The sequence goes on from PVKZ01002189.1 coordinate 168,784, forward strand.
CCCATGATATCAAACCTCGACTTAACACTCAACCTAAATGTTGTTACAACCTCTCTGAGAAACATAATCTTAGTTAATCAGTCTGGAATTTTCTGACCAACACCTAGGAGATGATCTGTCATGTGGGTGCCTTCTAAGGCCCATAGAAAGGAGAAATACTCTGCATGACAAAAACAATTGTCATTCCCTTCTCCCCAAAAGAGGTCCTGGCCTAAAAAAAATGTTTTCTTTTCTTTTGCTAATAGCTCCATTGCCCCATCTTTCTTCTTGTAAAAACCTTCCAATTCATACAACTACTGCCAGTGCCTCTCCAATGCCAGAGGGGATGCTGCTGGTTCCCAAAGGCTTAGTAAAGCCAATTAAATCTTCAAATTTATTCAGCCAAATTTTATTCTGCAAGAGCATCTTATGCAGTAAATATTTCTCTGAAAACATTTCCCAATATCCTTTTCTTTCAAAATGCTGCGTTTATTTCCATTGTTTCCAAGGTTAAACTAGAGGTTAAATCAAACGCCACCCTAATATATTAACAACAAGAGTTTAAAAGGTGTGGTTAAACTTTTGGAAATTAAAAAAAAAAAAGGGGGGACAGAAATAACAGAAAAAATGGAAGGGTAAACAACAATGGAATCAGCCTCTGTCTATGTTTATTTATCTATATCTAGGATTCTAGAAACTGAATGTTACTGGACCAGGAAGAAAGTATTAAATGTGTGAAATAATGATAAATAATGTAAATGTGAAAATAACACAAATCAATAGGACACATCTAGTTTCTGTGGTTAAAGGAATCAAGGTAGAAAGAACTAACTAACTTCCAGGATTAAAAGGACAAGCTATACTATTGGGGTGAAATAATTCTTGGGTCTATGTATTATCTAGGAAAAAATGGTCAAAATATTATTTATACCTAAACATTTTAAGTTAAACTTAAATACTAAATTCCAAAGGCAAACACAAAATAATAAAAAAATGAATATAACTTCCATATGAGTTAAGAAAAAATAATAAAATATTGCAGGGAAACTTAAATCAAATAAACAGCCTAAAACAAGGAAAAAAAATAGAAATAAATAGGAAAATAGTAAGCACATATGAAAGAGGAAATCAAATAATATATAACTGTTCTTATAATTTAAATAAATCAAAAATTTTAAGACACATACCGACAACAAAAGTAATTTGAGGAATTTAAACATAAAAGATAAAACAAATATTTCCAAAGCAAAATAAAAGAGGATATGTATAACAAGGTTTAAAAAGACCATAAAAGATTGAAAAATAAAAACACAGTCTATAAACAAAGTAAAATATTTGTAAACCATTTTACCTATAAATGATTCATATCCAAAGTACATAGGAACTTTCTACAAATCAGAAAAAAGATATATAAACCAACTGAAAAGTGAATAAAAGTATAAATATAATTTCATAGAATTAGAAACATGAATGAGTATTAAATGTGAATATACTCTCAACTATATTGGTAAACAAGAAAATGCAAAATAAGATTTACAGTCACCACATGGCAAAAACTTTTGAATATGACAAGTGTTTTCAAGAATGGGTATCCATGGGATCATTTATCTACATTTAATGGGTCTATAAAATGATACAGCCACATTAAAAGTCAAGTAAGCATTGCCTTGTAAAGCTGAATACACACATACACTACAACACAACAACTGAATACAGGCAGACACACATAGCACACATACATGCATGCAGATGCACACATACCCACACAGGTATGTATATGCACATGTATATATACACACATGCCATAGGATATGCACATGTTCATTAGATGACATGTAAAACAATGTTCTCATGAAAGCATTGTTAATAATCAAAACCCCATATGTATACACACCCACACATAGCAAGAAACACCCAACATCTCTTATCAGTAGAATGGATTAATATATTTTGGGTTATTCATAAAAGAAACTATTATTTACTAATGAAATTAATGAAATAAGATTGAGATACATTATAAACTCTTAGTGATCACAGCTATTTAAAATCTCACACTGTATGATTTTTTAAAAGAACAGGAAATACCTTATTCTTTCACAGAATTCATCATACTATGTTACAAAGGTTAGAGGTGATTCACATACATACACGCACACAGAAAGTGTCATATTTTAGAACCGCTCTTTGAATCAACAACAGCAAATTCGGTTGGCCATGGCATGTACCAGTTAGATTTAAGTTGAATTTAAACTGAACGACTCTTGACATTTCAAGTAGAATTTTAAAGGAGGAAGAAAACATTTTCGACTATCTGTTGAATTATGAGGTAGATATTCTCATATTTCAGGGACCAGACGGTGCAGTAGGAGAGTGTGGGTAATTCTAATTCAGAGTCAGATACACTTTTCCATTTTATCCCATGAATAATAGTTTCACTGTTAAAGAAACTATTATGAAATAAAGTTTATGAAACAAAGCCGATATACCAGATATTAATAGTCATAAAATTCATTACTTCCTTGAAAAACAATTTGATTATTTTTCACAAGCCAATTTGGGTGCTGGGTGAATTTTTTCCATTATTACAATAAATGAATTTGATGACTTAGAAGTGATAAACAAGTTTTAAGTAATGCTTGGCAAGAACGTTTGCTTTCTTATTGGTCAAGCGGAGGCAAAAGGGTATACAACTGTCTTCTGTATTCAAAACTTAGGCTCTTTCACTAATTATACTGTAGTTTTCTCCTCCAAATGCTGTCTAGAGATTTTACTAGGATTTTATCTTTCTTGGTTTGTCTGTAGCTAGTGCCATTTAAAATATCTTATAATTCAAACCTTTGCTTTTTCATTCAATCAAGAGCAAATGCTATTTATGATTCTGTGTCATACGCTATCCAGGAAGCAACAAAGCATGGAGCCATGTACAATCATTTCGAATTATACTGCATTCTAACATTACCTCTCTGAGTTTACGTTTTAATTACCATTATATTTCTAAGAGTAGAATAATTCACACTAAAAGTCATTTCGAACAAACACTGTGATTTCATTGACTGACTAAAAGGTACAAGTGCTGGGTTCTTAAATGACTTTCTGTTGCAACAATATTAGCGAAATCTGTTTCCTGTAGGGGAAATAAGAAAGACTCTCAGTGTTCAGATGTATAAAATCCCTTCAAAGGCTGGCAGCGAGGACAGACAGTCGCACTAAGTGTCTCCCTGGCTCCCGGCCATGTGCCGGATGGCAGCAGGTTACTCAAGCTTCTTGCTGCTCAGGCCTGGATATACATTACAGAGTGAGCATCAGCGGGGAACTATTGATCAGAGATGATTTTCTGTCATAGGGAGACAGGCTTTCGCTACCTTTTGGCCTTGTTAGAGAAACTAGTCAGTAAGAAAAATGTACATTTAGTTTCAGGGTCACAAGAAAGAAGAAAAATATGCCTCAAATGGCATCATTAGATTCTGGCAGGATGGGCTCAGAACTGCCATTTGAATTTCAATAATGGACCAGTTTGTAGAGCCTTATCACTGGTTTAATTTTCCCCCACCAAAGACAGAGATTCTACAATCAGTTTCAGACTGAAGCAGAATAATTCAACTTCAGCTGGCAGAATAATTTCCTATATTTGAGAACAAACTTTATAGTGGAAAGTCGTGTTTAGGCTAAGCTTAGAGTTGTGGTATAAACGTACGGTGGATGGAGCACTGTCCTACTTTCCAAGATCACAACCAAATCATGCCCTTTCTTTATACAACCATCTGTGACAGCGAGTAAAATCTGGTCCAGACAGTGGACTTCACTCTGTGAAGGACCAAGCACCCAGGGTCTGCCCAGCACCTGTCACAACGCTCACCGTAGCCCACGTTCCGTCTGTGCCCCTTCCTACCCAGGTCAGATTCCTAAGGCTGAACCTGCTTCTCTGATGGACTGACTTCAAAATCCAGGAGGAAGAGAGCCTTGGGATGGAAGCTCAGGGCACTGAGCTCCAAAGGCAGCTCTCACCTGCGCCAGCTCAGTCTACTCTGTAGCTGCTAACTCAAGCCACACGAAATGCTGCTCCTTTCCTTGGAGACGGGAAGCAAGGGAAAAAAAGGCTGCTATATCCGGGGACAGATGTGTTATCATCTCTATGGGAAATACTGATGATATGCAAACAAAAATATGCAAAAAAAAATGCAAAAGAATTCCTTGACTTCTTTTTGTGTTTTCCACCTCACCTTGTATAACGTATTATATATCACCTCCTTCCCTCCTTCTCTCTCTCTCTCTCTCTCTCTCTCTCTCTCTCTCTCTCTCTCACACACACACACACACACACACACACACATTTATATACAGTATTAATTAGATTAACAATAAAATTCACTTTCATATTATTTCTAGGAAAACAACTGGAGGGTACTATGGAGATTACTTTTCCAGTATTATTAACAAGCAAGAGCAACTCACTGGCAGAGCCTCTCCCTGCACATCGCACAGGGTGCCACCTCGGTCAGTGTTTCCTTTATTAATAATAGGCCCCCAATATAAATATAATTGACAAAAGTTAAGATGGTTAGAAATGACTTCGTGACCTTTCTCCACTTCTATTTATTTTCTTGTTTAAGTCCCCAGAATGTGCTCAAATTATTGGTCTTGAGCATTTTCAGAAATTTTGTTAAGATGGCTGGATTGGGGACAGAGGGAGCACCTATTTCTATCTGCTCTCTGCGGCTAACCGAATCATTTCAGAAAACACAATTTTCCTTATTAACCTCTTCACATAAGGTCTTAGGAAGAAATGACAACAGGGAGATACCAAGGAATTAATTGTGTGTTTTGGGAAGTCAAAGAAATTTAGAGTCACATCCACATCCGAGTGAGCCCGGCCACTTCAGCACCGCCACCCACACCCTGTCAACCTGTTCCGTACAGGGAAGAAAAGTGAGTCGGTCTCGCATCCCGTCTCCAGAACGCTCATTCCAGAGAAAACGTCCCCAAACATCCTCTGAGTTTAGGAAACACTGGCCAAGTGAACACTTTTCTCCTCTCATAAAACGCCACAGATCTGCAGATTATTAATAATGACAATTCTGTACTTATGATTTGTCCCCTAGAAAATACATATTGTTAAGAGCTGAGAGGAAATTATGGTATTTTTAAAAACCTTACTTTGCTGATTCTAAACAGCAAGAACACAGCTTTCAATGGTAAATGTAAATATTTTACTTACTACTTCACTCATATCTGAGAACAACCATTGGATCTTCAAATTGTTGAGTCATTATTGAGTGTGAGGCCAATAAAATAAGTTAAGTGATACGAAGCAATACTGCATACCTCAAGAATAAAATAAAAGTAATGCGAGTTAAGTTTGGTAACAATTATTACCAAAATGTACATTTTATTGACTTCTTTAAACATTTTTCCACGTTTCTTTGTGCATATTTACTTTTCTTTATTTTTGTCTGATTTTGTTGCTTCTTCCTCCCTATTCGTTTTACTCCTCTATGTTCTGTTCCTCTCTAGAGGTTTGATTGTGGTTATGAATGTCTTCATTCATGTGCAATAAATAATAACTGTCTGAACACTTTTAAATGAGGCTGATGAAACTGTAGGCACTCTGGAAAATATCAAAGAAATAAACAGTCTTGCTCTCAGGAATTTTACATTATAGTTTGAGGAACTAGACTACTGGATCTGAGCTTACAATATGTTCCAGAACTGGTTCTAGGTACAGAAAATAGAGATGAATAAGATGGTTAAAGACCTTCCTTCCACAAAACTCTCAATCAAGTGGAATGAGACAGAAAATACGCAAGCAAGATCACTTCAAATGCTGATAAATGATTAAAAGTAGAAGACCACGATAATGAATGTGGTAGTTTTGTAGCAAGTATGTTTCCATGGAGATTATAATTTTAATTAAGCATATAAACAATATATAAGCTTGTCATGAAATTTGTTACACAAATATCATATAAACATTATATAAGCAATAAAACAATATAATGACAATTTGTAGCCTTGTAATGATAAAAAAACAACCTGAAACATTTAAAAAAAATTTCTTGAATTTTCAAGATTCATTTTAGAAAAACGTAAAAATCATGAGTAGTTATTGTTAAGCTCTGTATATTAATGTTTACATGCAAGTTATGTCATAGATGATTTATAAAATATTTTCTCTGAAACACAACTGTTAAAAGCCTATGATAAAGTAATCTATATGAAAAAATTCTTCCCTCCTCCTGTTCTCAGTTTTACTTAAGTGCAGGTAATGGTTTATTTTAATTTGGAGAATATATGCTACAGATCATGAATTACTTGCATCTTGGCATTTTGAAGAAAAGATGAACTATGAGACTGTTTCTATGGACAGCATTTGGCCTTAGGATTTTAATTGTGAGTCATCGAACATCTTCTGATTAAGTGTGGGTGAAGAGGCATTAGTGGTGGAGATTGATGAGAAATCCAGAGCATCTCACTTGCCCTAAGTCTAGATGTGTAGCTGGCCCTCAGAAAAGTAAGAAAGCATGGTAAAGAATCACAGATGAAAGGAGCATCTTTTTCTCATTCCTAAGCCTATGGTTCCGCTTCCCTGTGCACCTCCTGTATAATATCCTTCATTCTAGACATATTTCTGTCTGTGGGTTAGGTTAAACCAAATGTATGTGATGAGAGTCTGCTATCTATATTGGCCCTTCTAGTACCCAGCCCCTCATGTCCTGCTCCAGCCCACTAAGATGGAAATACTCCTTGTAAACGTGGTAACGTGTAGAAGTTTCCTTCTATTTATTCAAGAGTGTGTGGGGTGAGATGGGGTGGATAGAAAAATCCGGTGAAGTCCTGTGAAAATAGAGCATTTCACATAAGAATGACACTGCAGAGAAAAGAATTAGTAATGGAGTGATAGACACGAGGCAAAGAATCATTTTGGAAAATGATGGAAGGAGAAGCATTGATTTTAGCTACGAAGGATGTGGTCAGGGTCCCTTCGGCGAGAGAGCATGGAAATGAGGTTACTAGGAAGTCTCTAAATTTTTTATGCAGTAAGAAAACTTCCTTTGCCAGGCCCCCAGAAGGACCCGCATCAAAGTGTTAGCTGCCTTTCTTGGCTCTGGGGACTGGATTTTATTTTAGAGTGACACAATGCTGAGGCTAGTCTCAATCTGGTCTTATTCTCTCCACATTATATTTGCTTCCCTCTGCAAATGACAAAAAGCAGCTATGAATTTCCCCAGTTTAATCGACCAAAACTTAATAACAAAAGACATTTTTTGGAGTCTAGATTCCTAAGGGAGAATACTGTTTGGTTCATTTTTGTCAGTTGCCTTTTCTCAGCATCATAACTTGTTATTGGTTGTTTGGGGGAGTGGGGATAGGGTGCTCAGGAAAAATGAGTTTATTAAGGTAATATTACTAAAGGGGCTTACTCATTGGGGTGAGTGGGACCCCAGTTCTTAAAGAAAATGCCCTGTGATGCCCTACAATTCATGACTTCCTGAACTGCATCGTATTTTTGATTCGGTAATCGTCTCCATCAGCGTACTCAAAATTCTTTATTATTTGGTTTAAAATAATATATTATTTTATAATATATTATTTATGTAATATGTTTATAATATCTATAATTTTATATTTATTATTTATGTAAAATAAATAATATATAAAATAATATACTTATATAAAATAATATATAACAACATAAATGTTATAAATCCTTAGATATCAGCCTTATGAATGCTTTTACACATCATCCTGGATAGATTTTTGCTTCTACTTGCTTCTTTTTGCTTCTAATTGCTTCTCATTCAATTACACCACACTGCCAGATATTAAACTATCAGTATCATTTCCTTTAGTCAGTGTTCACTTCAAAACCCTTGATAATTTTTCTGTCCAGTACAGTAAACTTCTCCAGATTTATCCTTGAACTCCCTGCCTCACTGAACTCACTCCAGGCTGGATTCATTCTCTGTCCCAGACTCACCGCATCATGTATTGTATAGTTTACAGCTCATATTCAGAGTTGTAAAGACTTCCATATGTGAAAAGAGAAACTAAAGTTTTCTTTTGTTTTTGTTTTTAACTAAAAGAGGCACCTAAACCAGACACTTTCATTTTTCCTATAAAGAAAGGTTAGGCTACAGTGTTTAACTGACTACTCTAAGATCAGTTCATCAGAGTGAGGATAAAATGTGAGTTTTTTTTATTCTCAAACACATCACAAACACATTGCACCAACATTCCCAATCTCCCTTTTTTATTTTCAGCTTATAGTAAGCAGTTCATGTACTTATTACTTATGGGGAAAAAGACAAAATTAACTTTGAACAACTCCATAGATTTTTGATTTTGTAGTTCTGTGTTTCGATGACAGATACCAATAAAAGCAGGGCAAGTCTCAAATCCCATCTGCTCTCTTGTCAGGGAAGAAGACCTCATGGAATGTCAAGGTTTAGACATGAGAGAAGACCAAAGTTAAAAAAGAATAAGGTAAAAGTATTTCTAGAAAAAGAAACAAAATGTCCAGACCGGAAAAGAAGCAACAGAATGGCGTAAACCATAAAAGTATCAAAAGATGACAATAATTAACAAATTAAATACTCTTAACCAAACTCTTTTAAAGCCCGCTGAAAATGACAATAAGCTTGGGCAAAATAGAAATGATAATTGAAATTTCTATCAATGACATAAACACCTACAGTGTAAAAAGCTCCAAGGAACAAATGGTGTAGCCTATATCAAGTAAATGGGCAAATTAAGTCCAACATTTTATGTCCAAGAAAAAGGCTTTTGGCAGTGTTATTAAAATTATAGAACATGGAGCAGAAGGAAAAATTCTAGTTCCTAGTCATAGGTGTCCATTAGGTACTATGCAAAGGCAGGAACTCATGAGAGAACATCCATTCAGATAACTGTTTTTATCCATTGAATCAAGAGTAGATAATGTAAAAGAGTGAGAAGAAATCAGACCAAAGAGGAAGATGATTAATTACTTGGTTATCAGGTTATGGTATCTTAATTATTAACTGGACTCTGGAAAGTTATTTAATTCTTCTGAGCCTCAGTGTCTCCACTTACAAAATAGAGATAAATAGACATAATTTTCAGAGTTTTTAAGATAAGTTTAGGTTTAATATGAATAACAATTGGCTTGCTCTTTGACACAAATAGTTAAGTATTATTTTATGAAAGAATATAGAATCATTAAAACTCTTTCACTGATTCCAGTAGTAAATTATTTTTGAGAACATCATTTTTGTTGAATATGATAAAGAAAAAACATTTCTTGACAATTCTCTCTCTTACGCTACAAAACAACTGCAAAAAGTTTTTTCAAATTATGATAAAGGAAAATATTAGATCATTACAATTCCAATCAAATTCTTTGGAGAACAAGAATCAAATGTAATTCAATTTTTACTTAATTGAAAGAAATACTTGAAAGGCAAAAACAATCCTTTTCAAATCTGTCAGAAGATATGAATTAGGTAAAGGAGGTCTCTTACTTAGAATGGGGGCGTCCAGAGTCCAAGTTCGACAGTGAAAGCTCAACTGAAATCTATTGCATACCGAAGAGGGGCAGGCAAGATAAAATTTAAGAAGAAGGTGAGTAGTCATACACTCACCTTAGAGTAAGCAGCTAGAGAAATTCCTAGAGTGAAAGAATGAGCAAGAAAACCTCAGAAAAAGCAAAAGCTGTTCAAGGTTATGATAGACAATAAAGTAATAGTAATCATCATTATCATCATCATCATCATCATCATCATCATCATCATTTACTCAAGAAAAAATCCACTAGACACAGGATTTCTACGTGAGCCTTCTGCACTCTCTGGAGAGAAGGACATATGGGTCACAGGAGGTGACACATTCCCAGGAAAGAGATCAGAAAGGTGTTTCCTGGATATGACACAAAAAATACAGGCAACAAAAGCAAAAATAAACAAACAAAAAAAGAACTATAAAAAAAATAAGCTAAAAAGCTTCTAGATAGCAAAGGAAAGAATCAACAAAAGACAACACATAGAATGGGAAAAATATTTGCAAACCATATATCTGATAAGGGAATAATATTCAAAACATATAAGAAACTCAAAAAACTCATTAGCAAAAATAAAATCCAAATAACTTGATTTAAAAACAATGGGAAAAGACCTAAACAGATGTTTTTCCAAGGAAGATATACACATATCTGGATAATAGGTTTATAAAAAGGTGTTCAATATCACTAATCATCAGGAAAATGCAAATCAAAACCACAGTAAGTAATCACCTTACACTTGTAGAATGGCTGTTATCAGAAAGACAAGAGATAAAATCTTGGCTAAGGTATGAAGAAAAGTGAATCCTTGCCCATTATTAGTTGAAACATAAATTGGCATAGCCATTTTGGAAAACAAGGTGGAGGTCCCTCAAAAAATTAAAAATAAAACTATCATGTAATTCAGCAATCCCACTGATAATGTATATATTCAGTGGAAATGAAATCAGAGTCTCAAAGAGATATATGCACCACCCTGTTCATTAAAGAATCATTCACAATAGCCAAGATAAGTTGGAAAAATTCAAACGTTCATACAAATGAATTAATAAAAAAAATGTGGTATGCACTTGCAGTGGAATATTATTCAGCCATGAAAAGGAAGAAAACCCTGCCATTTGCGACAATTCAATGGATGAACCTGGAGGACAATATGCGAAGTGAAATAAGCCAGCCAGAGGTAGCCTATTATCTCACTTAGGTATGGAATGGAAACAAGCTGAACTTACAGAAACAGAGCAGAATGGTGGCTGCGAGGGCTGGAGGGTGAAGCAAGATGGACGTTTGTGGACCTTCAGTAAGACAAACAGGCTCTGATGTAAAGTGTGGTGTTTACAGTTAATAATATCATACTGTATATTGAAAATTTGCTAATAGTGGATCGCAAGTGTTCTTACCACACAGACACACACACAAAACGGTCACTATGCGAGGCGCCATGTGTGCTGAGTTGCTTGCTTGTGGTCATCATATCACGATGTGTAAGTATTCCAGATCATCACATGTACACTTTATGTATAAATTTTACATGTTGAAGATAGCTCAATAAAGCCGAAGAAAACACCGTACACAGTGCTTGTGAAAGCCCCCTCCCTTCCCGCACACACAGGCCTGTGAACAGCAGCAATTCTAGTATTAGGGGATCATCAATGCACGTCTAGTGTGTCACATTTTTTATTACTCCTACATTTGCCTTTTAATGATCAGTATTAGAACATTTCCTACTAATAAAACGTGTGCGGCATAGTTGTGGTTTGTTTAGTTGAAGCTATAACAATGTGTATTCGCATCAACTATATTTGTGGACCTGGCATTTCCCAATTATTTCAGCTCTCACATCAATTTAATGCAAGGTAAATATACACGACCTACATTTTATTAAGAGATAGAGGCAACCTTTTTACCGCGAAGATTTTTTTAAACTGAAATATGGAAAAGATAAGAGAAGGTGGATTATTTTATATGAAACCTATGAAGACCCTCGTTTCAAAAGGAAAAAAAGAAAGAGAGGCATGAATACTATAGACTATATAGCCTATATCCGATGAGGAGCTAATAACATTGAGATGGATTTGTAATCAATTCCTCCTTTCCATTAGACTTTTTTTTTTTTTTCCTGCTTCGGTTTACCATTAGAAAGTACACCAACAGGTTCCTATAAAACTCATGATACTAAACAGACACTTTTTAAAGTCAAACCACAAAAAGGCTTGAATTTACAGGCCATTTACTCACACACACAGATTCTCTTAATGGAAACCTGCAGAACATAGGGTGACAGTGATTTGTCCTATAAATTGTAAAGGTGGAGCATGGTGCAGACCCCTGCTGGCTTCATTTTCTGTTAAATCCCTCCACCGAAGGATTTACTATGCAGATATGTTATATTTTTTCCTTCCACACGCCCCACGTCGAATTTTTTTTCCAGAACAGAATGGGCTGGAATAATATTGCACTTTTTCAGTGTATAGCAAGCCGACAGAAAATACCACAAAGCATAGTTGAGGCAGAATTTCCCATGAATTGCATTACCACTAAAGCAGAGAAAGAGGCAAATAGAGCACTGCCCAGTCTCATTCGTGTGTAAAGAATAAGCACCTGCAACCCACGTGCCAGCGAAGCGGAGGGCAGGAAGAATGCATATGAAAATAATATATTTCGTAAAGACAGTTATTTGGAAATACCCGTATCCTAGCCTATTGGTCGTAATGTGGAAATAATTCCTGTTGTCGGTATAAACACCCATATGTGCCCCGTAATACGCAGTCTATGCATTCAAATCAGGTATTGCCAAAAAGATGGAGTGTTTTTAAACTCAGAGTGAAATGTCAGATTGTTTTCTTCCTGGTTTTGCATGGCAAAAATTGCTTGAGGTAATACAAAGCAGCATTTGGGGTTTTAATTGCATCTCAAGGGGTGCAGTGACTGACTCCTGGTTTTGATCACCCCCCTCCCGAGCCAGGGCTAAGGTGAAGATCTGGGCCCCACGTGGGAGCTGCTTTCACCAAGGTGTCTGTCTACACCACGTACCCATCCAGCGGCCCCCAACGCACTGCTTTCTGCAAGACCTATTACTTCCATAACGGGAATCATTGCTTTCCTAAGCAGCCCTTGTCCTTTTCAGCAAGGTCCTTTAACTCACTTAATGTAAAACATTTGTTCATGGCTAATTTGCCGGCGCCTGGCCATGTTTGTGATTTTCTTGAGTTGCAGAAGGTTGATTGTGGGGGTAGAACAGCCTGCCTCGAGTGACTACATTTCTCGCTGAATTATAGTAATTACTGTGGGTTTCATTTGGTGGGTGCTCTCTGCAGTGACCCTCCACGACGAGGTTAAACAGCATCAGAAGATGAGTGCCTCATCACACACGGGCGACTGTTGCCAGTGTGATTTTTCCATCGTGATTATGGTAAGGTTCCATAAAGGATACGGCTGTAAAATGCCCTTGGAATGAAAATCTAGAATCCTTAATTGAGGAATAATTTTAATACAGCAATAGTATTTGTCTCTGAGTTCTAAAAATTAAGATTATCCTTTGCACGTGTCTTTAAAATGTTAAATAACCCACTTTCATGGACTCTGATAAATCTCACCTCGAGCCCAGTCCAGACTCATACCTTATTTTTTGGGGGTTTTATTTAGAGCGAAAGGGGACCATTCTTTGGCTACAACTCAAAACACAGCTTAAATTTTTAAAATTGTTTTTTTTCCTCCTAACTTAGGACATGAAAACTGATCTCGTTGCTTGTGTGCCACCAAAGAGACTATTTACTGTACTTTACTTTGTATTTATATACAGTTCAAATTAGTTCCTTTCTTTCTCTTTCTCTTGTATCTGTCAAGGCTGGAAGACTTTATTTTTCAATTCTCTGGCATTATGATGACCTTAAACTCCTAGCTGTGCAATTATATTAGAAAACTAACCTTTAAGTAATTTTTAGATTGGAGACAAGTGCATAATAAGGATGCAGACATTTGAGTTTTAGCATAATCTTCCTTTGAAATTTTATTTTAAAACTGTACATATATTTTATCATTGCACATAATTTAATGAAGTATGATGTGGAATATATAAAATATTCTTCCAGGGGAGAAAATTAACATATATTTAATATGTATGCATCTGGTATATACATATGGAAGATATATCACATGCTTATTTATATTACTAAGTGTATACGATTATATTGTATGATACAACTTCTAATTTAGAAACAAAATCTTGAGCTAAGAGTAAATATGTCAGCAGGAACTATTTTCCAAGCTTTTAAAATCAACTTATTAAATACTTTATTAAGAAACTGTGGTTTTGCAAATATAAGTTGATTATAGGCGGTCATTTCTCACAGAAATGAAATTTTACAGAAAAATGACTTGAGAACTGATAGTATACATCCAAGGGAAATTTGCTTACTAGCTTAGAAGTTAGGGAATGAAAGTATATTTTACTCTTTGTCCATGTATGGTTGTGTATGTTTATGATATTCCTTAAAAGAGGATCATAATAAAATCACATAAAACAGTATAAAAGAAGATATTTCATTTCTCATGGCATTCAAAGAATTTAAGATGACTCATTTTATTATGTAATGATATAGAAGAGAAAATTCCCTCAAATGTATCAAATGGGTCATGAACTAATAATAACTGAACTAAATTAGATAGAATAATAAGAAAAAAAAGTAATACAAATAAAATTTAACGAAGGAAATGTATGATAAAACAATAAAATCGACAGATACCTGGACATAGTGGAAAGAGAGTCATTTATTTAAAACTTCCAGAACACAGTCTCTAACTTTTTAAAATGTCATTTCGCTTCAGTTAGTGACAAGCTCCTTTTGATAAGGACAGATGAGTAAGCTGTTTGTTCTTTCTCACTGCCTCTATGTTGAGTCCTTTGCTCTGAGATATAGCAGGGTCATAAATTACATTAGGTTGAGGCGACATCATTTTCATATGCAAGACCAAACAGCAGATCTTTTTTTTATAAAATAAAACCCTGCTGTCCTCTGTGCCATAATCAAACCTACAAAATAGATTTTTTTTTCTATAGCTTGGGTGAAAGCAGTTTAACTGTGCATAAAATTTTGAAGAGCAATCTCTGTGTAAGGCAGAAACAACCTTGTGACCCTACATAGTTTTGCTCTGTTGACATTTCTGTCCTTATAAGTACATTGCTTTCCATGGAAGAATTGCATCCTTACTAACATATAAATCTTATAAAATAGGTCAGAATAAAAAAAAATTATAATTAGGCAAAATGGGCTACAAATCTGAGATATTATGACATTTTTTGAGGGTAACTTTCATTAATCGATCCTTTTATTGAAATTTATTAAGTGAAAGCATTATAATATCCTCATAGATATGGAATCAAAATAAGATCTACATTAATATATGCAAAATGAGTGATATTCAGTGTTTACTTATCTACATGGCAACAAATATTAACAAAAACATTTCTTAGCGAATATCCATTAAATCTTTGAATTGTGAAGAGGATGCGACAGTTTTATCTCTGGTCCAGCCCAGTGAAATAAACGTCAGTTGAGGGCCTACTGTGTTATGGGACATTTTAAACATTATCATCATTTATTCCTGAAAATTATTCGATTAGAAAGGTATCTCTTTCTTAATTACATGCAAGAACACATGGCCCAGAAAGATTAAATAACATGTATTTAATATTGTAATTGGAAATGCTGGAATTTGGCCCAGGTCTATTGAACAAACAGCTTGTGTCGTGTCTACTCTAAAGCATTTTGAGGATGAGCACCATTTAGCCATGAATAGGTGTTTTCTTAAGAGAAACAATAACATTACATCTCTAAAAAATTACGCTAAGTGAAAGAAGCCAAACATAAAACCATCACATAATCTATGATTCCATTTACATAAAATATCCAGAATAGATGAATCCATAGAGACAGAACTTAGATTGGTGGTTGCTAGGGTTAAGGGAACAAGAAAAAAATATATGGGTTCAGGGTTTTACTTTGTGGTGATAGAAATATTTTGAAAGTAGATAGAGATGGTGGTCGCACAACATTGCAAATGTACTAAATGCTAATTGTCAATTCAAAAGGGTTCATTTTATGCTGTATGAATGTTACCCTGATAAATTATTTTTGAAAGAAAATAAAGTTGTGATGATTAGATTCTAGTTCTACCATTATGACTGTTAATTCAGTCAAATAAATCTGGCTCTTACCTTTCTCCATACACTCATTTTCTCAAAGTTAATACTCAACATTAGCCTGTTTGATCAAACAAAGGATAAACACAGGCTCCTAGGGGTCCTTCTGTGAAGCTTTAGGACTCATATCCGTGTCTTAAATATTATAAGAAAGTTTGGAGAATTCACTTTTGAAGCCTAGAATCAATACAGATGCATAGTTTTGAAGTTTTACAAAGGCACCTATGTTTCACAGCTTTGCTTAATATTTTAGCAAGCATTGTTCAACAGCATATTTCTAAGTTTAACTTAAGATGTGCTTTCTATACTTCAAAGACAGAACAGAAAGAGTAAGTTGGATTAAAATTAAAAATATAGCTCTTTGATGAAAGTTGAATTCTTTGGCACCATCCATCATGTGACAGACCACTTCATCAATACACATGGATTATCTACACTATAGTTAATCCCATTCAGTGCTACCCTTTTACTTTAAATAGCTCTATAAACATCAAAATGTTTTTTTACATATAATCAACTACATTTTGCTGCTTGATTAAAAACGAGATTTCATCTTTCTCGAGATGACACTTTAATGAAGAAAAGGAGAACATTGTTATCTATGAGAAGGTGCAGGTAACGGATCATTTCTTGCAGATGCCAAGGCTTTAGTAAATGATGAGCAGTCAGGAAAAATTCTGAATGAAGAAAAACACCACTCCACTGTCTTAATGGAATTGAGCAGAACACCCTTAGTTGTGTTTATAGCTTTTACTGGCCACGAGCAATAAGAGAAGTCTAATCCTTCTGACTTTATGTCAGATGGCCATTTTGTAACCTCTGGTGTTAGGGCTCTGAGTATAAACCAAGCATGAAACATAAACCAGCTAGCCAGCCATTGCATCTCTAAAACCTGAAGATTCCCTCGCATTTTGACCTGGAACAAAGATGACTTGATTTATGAAACTGATGAATAAAAATAGGGTGATCCTTTCCAGACAGAATAAACTAAAGAATAAAAAAAAAGGCCATTCTCCAAATACACCAGGATGTGTTCAGAAGTCATTTCCCATCAAATGCAATTTGTTTACCCACGATGTGCTTCTTGCCCTCTAAATCAGGAACGATTTATAAGACAAGTGGTATTGGCTGAAGCTCTCCTTCCACTCACGTCTCTGTTTTCAACTCTCCCTGCTTCTTCTTAGTTTCCTTTATGTTCAGTCCTTGGCCAGCCGATCTGTATTGAACTTTTGGGATTGTCTGATGTTTCGGCAGGGTGGTTTTCAAACAGAACTTCATATCTTAACTACATCCCAACTTTAAAGGTCAATGTAAAAATAATTTAATGTATGAAGTTTTAAAAGGGGGTAAAAAAAGAGAAATTCCCCAATTCTGCTCAGTCATCTTTGCAATAGTGCAAAAAACACCTAATAAATAGCAAAACCTGGAAAAGGTCAAAATGGAAATTATTAATAAATTCTAAATAACCCAGAGCCAGAGCCAGCAATACAAAAAATGATAAAATGCCAATTTAAAACCACCATGTGAAGCAAAAAATCTTTATATTTAATTGAAAATGTCTGTAAGAGGGAGAAATAAAACAAATTTCCCAAGCCACGGCTTTGCAAAGCTTGATTACTAGATTGCCGTCTGGAATACCATTTCTGCCTAGGAGCCTACAATGCTGAAAGCGTTTTTATATTTCATAGATTGCTGTATACACCGCATTGACATAAAGGACATAATACATCAGGTGATCCAAAATTTAGTTAATAAATGAGAAATAAGAGAGTATTTTATACACTTAGAAATCTTTCTTTTTACTGACAAAATGGTGGGCACTGGTTATTTTTCCACTCAAGGTTATTAACCCCATACCCTTCACATTCATACGGTATTTTATGTTTTTTCAACATCATGCAAAAACTTATCATGAAATACTTAATGTAATTCTAAACTTTCACGTGTTTTTCTGGGGCTTAAACATAATCTTTAAATCTAATAACCTTAGAAAATGCTTGCTCTTCTATTGAAAGGGTCCGCACTCTTGTGTGTATATTTATCATTAGTATTTTAGTAAACTGGGCACACTCCATTAATGTTTACTCCTTTATCATTACTATATTTAAAAATAGTTTGATACAAGAAATTAGAACAGTACAACAGGTTATTGTTATTTAAAAAGATAAATCAAAGAGAGATGGCTCATTATATATTTATTACATATATATTCTTATGAGTTACTTTCTCCAAACTATATTTCCATATTGATTTTTTTTCAGGCTCCTTTTATTTTCTCTATTTCATTCTTTGTTTGGCCTGAAATTTTTCTAATTTTAAGACATATAAAATACTGCCAGAATTATAAAGACTTCACCAAGGTAGTTAAAGCTCAGGAACCCAGAGAATAAATGAATTTCTCTATGTTATAAACAATCAAATAGATAACTCTAAAATCATAAAAAATGTCCTTGGCTTGCAGGCACAATGGTAAGTGACAGGCTATAAAAGTATTTTCATAATTTCTAACTAAATTTTTTTGGATCTGTTTTATTATTGTTCCTTCATGCATGACTTCTAAAGTAAGATCTGGAAGGAATAGTATTTCCTGAAAACCCAGAGTTTTAATGATGGTTGTTTTAAATAATAAGGATAAGAAGATTTATTGTGATTACATTTAAATATTTTCACAGTGGGTACCCTTGGGGGGAAAGCTGCATTCTGCGTGGTAATTAAAATTCTTCACATCCTATAATGAATAGAACAATGTAGAAATAATTCTTGGTTCAATAGTTGTAGCATCTATTTAGTGGTATAAAAATCTGTGTAAAAATAAGGTGACATCTTTTAATGGCTGATTCACAATTTAAGAAAGTGGCATGTAGGATGTTGAATGAAGAAAAAAGAAAAATCAATCAATGTAATAATGTAATAATGACATCCTCCTTTCTCCATGTCTAGGAAGCATGAGAACATTATAAGCATATTTTAAGTTATAAAAGTAAAATAGCAAATGTACTATGAATGTGAAAAAATTGTTTTAAAGGAACTAAGTTAGTGCCTCGAACACGTATTTTTGTTGTTGAGCCACATGGATGATTTGGACACAATCCTACTTTAGATAAAAATTTTCAGTGTTGAAAACAGGCCATATAAAAGTTATAACATATCACTATTTATAGGATAGAAAAGGCACTGTAGTTGAGATAAAAGCAATTCTTAGAGACCAAATGCAATTTTGGTACTCATAAGTAGATTCATTAAAACTATTTTTGGACTGTATTACCTTCATGGGAGATCACATGAGGAAATACTGAACGCTCTTCTATATTGAGAATTATTTAAGCATGGTTAAATGCTCATACATTTTGTTGTCTATCTCTTAAAGAAAGGTTTAATATTACCATGTTTAGAAAATATATTACAAAACAATACGAAATTTACCTATTATGTTCATAGTAGAATGTAGTACACACAAGCATGCAAACATAAAGTCATACAAATGATGTGAAATATCTTGAAAATTACATGCAGTGTTTAAAATAAATAAGAACCTAATGAAACAAGGAATGTATTCATTACAGGGAATGTAATGAAACGAGGAATGACAGGGTTCATAAAAATACATCAGGAAGCTCTAAGAGTCCAATGATGGATGAATAGCGCTTGTTTATGGAGAGAAAAGTGTTCTTTTCTCTTGACTTCTTGTGTGCACACAAAGTGACAAAGGGAGAAGGAGACAGCCACCTTTCCACTTGACCAGTGAGATAAATCGGTCTGAGAAATCAGTGGCGTGTTACCCATATTGCTGTCGGTCCAAAGTTAAGAAGATGTTAAAGAAATGCTGTGTTTTGATGGAGGTCAGGTGGTGTGTGTGTTAGTATGTGAGGCCAACCAGGATTAGTGTGGAAGGCGAGAATTTGGCTTCCTTCAGATCTAGTTTATTTTCTGACAAGGGTATTGTATGTAAGAAGGGCATTTTATACGTGGGGAAATAGGAATACAGTGAATTTGAGAAAGCTGCCTGCAGGAGCAGAGGACACTTACGGACAGTCTAATGGTGGCATTCGTGACAAAGGACAAGATGTTCATTTTGAGATTCTGGGAAATTTAGAAGCTTCCTATGCTTTACCTTAAGGTATCCCAGAGAAAGAGTTAAAGAGACAATATAGATAGAGGAAACTGTGGAAGAGAGAATAGGACAAAATCTAAAAGTGTATAAAGAGAAATAAAAGCATAGTTGAGAAAAAAATCTTAACATACTGGATTTCAAAGAAGAGCTAATTTATTAATTTTTGACTGAATCAATGACATGATTACATAATACAATTTTCGTTCTGCTATAATTTAGACAAAGTTGCTAATGGAATCTTCACTTTTACAGTTTGCATTCCGATTTCTGATACTGATTATAATGTAATGCGATTTTATGCGCGTGTGTACACACCTATATCAAAATAACAATTTTGAGTTTCATTATAAAAACTGTTATTAAAAATATAATAATATAAAAATTAAGGTGCACATAGCAAACATTTGAGAAGAAAAGGGAAAGCTTTCTCTTAAAAGCTGAGAAGACCCTGCTGGAATCCCTCATGTGTCCCTCCCTCCCTCTGGCTGACCCTTGGTGGCAGCCTCCGGCCATCAGCTGCTGCAACTCCTTTCTGGTGATCACCCAGAAACCTTCTGCATCACCTCCCACCCTGCTTAAAACACCTGCGGCAATTGCCGTTTTAGAATAAGTAAGTGATTCAGGTGCAAGAATTCCATGGATCTGGGAGTGAACGAAGTTGGAACAAACTTTACTGAAATGTTTGGGATCTGTAGATTGTAAGAAAACATTTCAGGTTTGATTTTTTTTAAAAAAATATTTTTATATAAAGTAAGGTATATTTATTGTAAAATATTTAGAAGCATAAAATACGAAAATAATGAAAAAGTCACACTTACTTCAGTAGCAAGCAAGTTAACATTTTGGACGGTTTCTCATCAGATATTTTTTTTTTACTGTTTTTAAGTCCTTTGATCATACTGAGTTTACAACCTTATAGTTTAATTCTTTAATTCACCATTATGACATAATTATAGGGTAATATTTTTTAACAGTAAAATAAACATTATTTTAATTACTGGAGTTTTCTTCTCCATAAATGTATCATAATAAACCTTTTTATTAGATATTAGTTTAGGCTATTTTCTTTTTTAAAAATCTTCCATACTTAACCAAAGAAATTATTTATTTTAAAATAAGCATTTATTTGAATTCTAGTGAAGCTAAACCTTCTCTGCATATATATTAATATATACAAATATATATATTAATATATATAATATATGTATAACTATTAATATATATTATATATATTAATATATATATTAATTGGCCATTTGTACTTTATTTGTTATTTCTTTGAGTCACATAAATGAAATTGTGATTTTGGATATCCATATTTTAACATTCACTAAGCAACAGAGTACAGGATAAATTGAAGCAGAGTTTGTAAATTCAAGAGCTGGCAAAGTTTCAACCATTACTGTGTACCAGGCACATTTCGATGAGGTTCACACATATTCATCATCTCATGGCACACCCATAGTAACCGTAAAAACTAAGTACTATTATCACAATTTTAGAATGAAAAATGTTGAGGCAGAGAGTAACACCAACTTCCCCAAGAAGTTTCTAGATCACTAGATAAGAAGTGTGTCAGCCAGGGCTAGGGCCAAGGTTAACCTGACTCTGGATTTTATATTAGTAACCACTAAGTTATATAAACTCTCACATACTATTACGAAAAAGGCTCTGTTTTGCAATCTGACTCTGGAGTTTAGGAAAAAGCCTGAAGCTAGAGATGCAGATTTTAAAGGGACTATCTTGAATCCTGATCTTTCACAAGGTTTCAGATTCCGAAAAGGTTTGCTTGCCAACAAACGATTTCTCAGCCATAATCCAGAAATTTAATCTTTGCAAACTGCTCAGACAGAGAAAGGCCTTATCCCTATTACTAGGGTATCTCCAAATTATGTCATTTCTTTCCTTAGAATTTATTAATCCTTGTTCTTTCATTCTACTCTTCTTTGTTTCTGCGTGTATTGTCTATCCCCATTCTCTGGAAAATAAGCTTCCCAGGGGCAGGATGTCTGTTGGCCATATCTTCAGGGTTTACATAGCAACTGACATATTAATGAATATTTGTTGAATTAATATTTGTTGCTTCTCTTGTTTCTATTTGTTTTCTCTGCCCAGCATCTTTTTTTACTTCTATAAATGGGTTCTGTTGTCCCAGAATCCATTGTATGCTAAATGTCTAGCACTCACAAGTGCTGTCAACCAGTCATCTTCCCTGATGCCACACTCGATGGGGTCAATGCACTGATTTATCTCTGATAACTTTACTGCTGTTGAAACAGTGCTACTTTAGAAGACATCATTAGTTGAGCTGCCCATTATGTAGAAGAAGGTGGTCTGAGGAGGTGAAGGTAGAGAGAAGCAATGAACTTCAAATGCACCCTCGTGGTACTTGCTTGTCTATTCCCAATTGCCTCTCAGGTGAGCTGCACCCCCGCCCATCACACAGCTGCCCAGGTCTTCCAGTAAATTCCTTCCACCTAAGCTAACACGATGTGGAATTATGTTACCTGAGCCCCAAAGGGTTAGGTACAAGTGCAACTGTACTACTTACTGTATTACTGCGTAAGAAGTCACCATAAAATTAGTGACTTGAAATAATACCTATTTATCTTCTCACAGCCCTGTCCATAAGAATTCTGGGTGCAGGATGGCCAGGTTCTCTGCTCGGGGCTGCTTTCCAGGTTTGTTCTGAATATAAGCTGGGGCTGTGATCTAGTCTCACTGTTAATTAATCATTTCAAGTGTACTTTTTCTTATGTATGAGCAACTGACAATTCACACTGAGATGTGATGCATACAATCTCTTCTGAGATGTGTTAGGGTCATCTCAAACTTACTATGTCTTGAATTAGCTCAAAATTTTATCCCCATCCATGGTTCCCATAATTGTATTCACCTCATTGACTTCCAATTGCATGCCACCATGTTTTTTAGACAAAAAAGTTTGGTGTCCTTACTAACATCCACAATTTCAAAATTCATTTGTAGCCTCTTAAACGAATATCCAGAATATGACTACATCTTAGGACCTACACAGTTACGATAAGTACCACCAACCTCTCTCACCTGGATTATAGTAACAGCTTCCTAACTAACCTCATTCAACCCAGTCGCTTCGGTCCCTTCTCTATTTGTCCTGAGTACAACTGCAGAATGAGCCTTTACATGTCAGAGCATGTCACTCTTCCAGTCAAAGCCCCCTAATGTTCCCTGGATCAATGAACATCCTGGCAGGGAACAGATGACATCCTCAATTTAGGTCATTTGAAGAGCAGCTGATAAAGGGACTACTTTCAATGCTGTTGATAGGATGGAGGCCAGGGAAATGGCAGAGGTATTAGCAGGGGCTAGGAACAGGTGGTCTGCATTACCACTGCTAGGCTGATGGGACAGGAATAGTTTATAGGGTCCTGATAAAAATTAAAATGTAAAGAAGCCATGACAGATAAAATGGGAAGTGTGGAAAACTGAATGTTTTGCTTTAACTCATAATATTTTCAAAGAAAGATATAGGCCAATGTAACAAAAAAAAAAATTTCCTTTCCTCTCTCTCTCTCTCTCTCTCTCTCTCTCTCTCTCTCTCTCTATATATATATATATATATATATATATATATATATATATATATATATATATACACACACACACATATAGTATAAATAGATATATAGATAAATAAATGTGGACATAATGCATGTGTACATATGTGTGTATGTGTGTGTTTACACTGAGCCCACTTACACACTCAGTATTTTATACTTCGCAGCCAACCGTATTCCACAGCACTCAATCTTCTCAGCTGTCTCTAAACTTGGGACCCATTTACATTGTCTTTTTGAGGAAGAATGAGATGGTTACTGAGTGTACCTCTATCGAGCAAACGTAGCAAATTGCATATGCGATGCTCTTCAATCCTGATGATTTTGTATTAATCAACATTTGTATCATTTATTTACTTAGTACTTGTTGATTTAAAAAAAATAATAAACCCCAAATGAATCTTGAGAGTACAGAAAAAAGGATATTCTTTCTCCATACTATCTTCCCAGGGCTGAAGCAGCAGGATTAGAGAACTGAGAATGGCAACACTTTCTCATGCTTCAGCTGCCACACCTGAACAGAGAAGATACTGTATTTCTACCTGGCAAATAACCTAACATATTAAAAACTTGGTTAATAAGCAATTGAAAAATACCAGCACATGATGAATAGGTTTTAGCAATGAGCTGAAAATATCAGCACACTACTAATAAATAAGATTTAGCAATCAGCAAAACCTTATGATTTTATATATTTCTACAGCTTTTTCAGAACGACACACCAAGTAGTTATCATCCTGCAATACAGCACAGCTGGAATCGGGCTGGTAATATCTCAGACTAAAGGAACTGGACTAGAAACCATCTGTCACGCTCATGAAAGTGGGTTAATATTCAAGCTTATAGATTTTGACATATGGGCTCTTCAATCCACAGGCTTCAATTCTGGCCATCACTTAAAAATATATTACATACACATATAATCCTTTGAGATAATTACACAGAGATATGAAACTGGCTCCTGGCCAAATCCCTAGTGTGTTGGCACTGACCGTGGGCTTGAAAATTCTAACCCCACTGTCCGTCCTATTGAAATCCGTGAACTATATTTAAATAAAATTAAATAGTAAATAGAACTTAAAATTGCATTCTTTTATTTAGTTCATACTCCGACCTAATGGCATTTTAAATATTTAGTACATGGTACCATGCAGAGATAAAATGACTATCTTATTTGCCAACTGAAACATTAACCTTGACTTTTTTCCTCTTAAATCCTATATCTTTTTGCTCTAAAATAAAACATTGACGTTTATGGTTCTTTCTGTGTACATGCAAACTCGACTGGCACTTTCGTCCTATTTACAATGATTCTTTCATTGCTATAGTGCCTCATATGCGTTATCTGACTTGGTGTGTCTTCCTGTTGTACAATCTCACATGTTATACATATATACTAAAGGTGCTATTTCTGTATTGGCTTCTATTCTTTTTTTTTTTCACTGGATCTCGATCAAGTATAAATTCAATTTCAATGTCAAACTTAATTTTTTCTTTATATCAAATCTTCATAACTTTTGCCATGATCATTAGTTGGATTTATAGCCTTCACAATGTGCTGTCCATTGCTGGTAGGTTGAAAATGTTGATATGGTAAGCTTATCGCTTCATCAGTCCTCACATTTCTTTATGATAGGTCAGTATATTTAGCAGAAAAATGAGACATGGGATGTTTTGTACTTTTTGGAATTCCCCAAATCTGATAATATATATATCACATTTTAATAGGGTCTTAATCCGTCTAAGAGTTTATCTATTCATTTAATATTTTTGTGTATTAAATAAACTTACTTGATTTTTTTTTGAAATAGATAATGATGGATAAAGGAGTACTAAGTAAGTTTTCAAGATATCTTTTAAAATGTTAGTGTATTATTCGTGCTCTGATTTTTTCCGACCAAAATGACAAAAATGGGGTATGAAGAACTGGGTGAGGCCACCTAGGAGATAAACGCTGAGGAAGAAATGGCTCCTTCAGGGCTTACCCACTAAAAGGAGAGTTTGAACATATTACAAGAATGACAAAAATCCTTAAGGGAAATGCCAAATACAATGTTACAAAAGTTCAAAAGAAGGTGATGCAGTCACTCTGCATGTGGCTGTGTCTCCACGGATCAAGCAAGAAGGTCCAGGAGACGCAGATTGTGATCTGCGGCTTAATAAACACACGGGGAAGGTTTTGCAGGGAAAGGGGGAGGAGCCAAGGGGGCCGCCCACCTCCGGAGGGAGCACAGGTGTGTACGCAGTGGAAACGCTGAGAAGAGCAGGGGACCGCAAAAGCAATCGATCCTGCGGGGTCAACTCAAAGTATCTCTACAAATGCAGAGTAAGGAACAGAGTCACACTTAATCCCCGAAGCATTACTTTCTGAGCGAAGGATCATAACTTCTTGTGTATGAACAAAATTTCCCACATGAAATTAAATACATCTTTAATTACGGCCAGGAAAGTTGTTGGACATTTCTTTTGCATGAAAGTGATCCAGTGCTCGGTCATGGATTTTAAATCACGGTTTCAAATAAATGACAGGAAAAAGGAGAAAAGTCTGCGTTACAAAACTGACCTGTTTCATACCACAAAAACAGTGGATACCATTTTGGAAAATTTTGTTTATTTTTTCATCATAGTATTTCACTAAAAATCAGAATATTCTGCAATAATTTTTAATATCACTTTTTTGATTAAATTTATTTGGAACTTATAACTACTGAAAATTAAATGTAAAATTTAAATTATATGATACAGCTACAATATTATTAAAGACAGATGAAAAGTTTTGAAGGCAGAGCTGTGTTTTTTGTTGTCCTTAGCAGACAAAATAGTGAGGACGATATGAAGATGCAAAAAAATATAGGCTAAATTTGGATGAGAAAGGGAAAATATACTGTCTTCTAGAACACAAAAAAAGGTTAAATAACCAATTATATTATTTAAAAATTGTATATTTTAAGAGAAATTAATTTTTAATTTTTAATATTTTTATGTTTCCTTAATTTTATTTTACACTTTATATTTATGCTGATTATTTTTCACTTCCTGCTGACTCTTATCTCTTTGTTGGACACTTTTTAAATTGTCATTTCCACTTTAATGATTTTTAAATTAAATTAATTGGGGTGACATTGGTTAAGAAAATTATATAGGTTTCCAGTGTACACTTCAATAATATAACATCTGTATATTACATTGTGTGTTCGCCACCCAAAATTAAATTTCCTCTCGGAAAGGGATCTCTTTTGACCCTTAACTAGCTACCCCCTCCCCGTTTTCCCTCTGATAACTGATAAACTATTGTCTGAGTCTATGAGTTTTTGTTTGTCTTGTTCGTTTGCTGCTTTTAGTTTTATATATCTCATATGACTGAAGTTATACGATTATCAGTCATATGGTTTTCTGTCTGACTTATTTCACTTAGCATGATAATCTCAAGGTCATCACATGTTGTCTCAAATGGCAGTATTTTATCTTTTCTTATGGCTGAGTAATATTCCACTGTATATATGCATCACTTCTTTATCCAGTCATCTATCACAGGCCATTTTGATTGTTTCCGTGTCTTGGCCACCGTGACTAATGCTGCAAGGAACATTGGGCTACATGTATCTTTACAGACAAATGTTTTCATGTTTTCAATAGATACGCAGAAGAGGTATTGCTGGGTCATATGGTAATTCTAATCTTAATTTTTTGTTTTCCATAATGGCTGTAGTAATTTACATTCCCACCAGCAGTGTCTGAGGGTTCCTTTTTCCCCACAATCTCTCCAACACTTGTTACTATTTGTCCTGTTGCTGACAGCCATTTTAACAGGTGTGAGGTGGTATCTCGCTGTGGTTTTGGTTTGCCCTTCCCTGATAGTTAGCGAAGCTGAACATCTTTTCATGTCTGCTGAATGTTTGTATTTCCTCTTGGGAGAAGTGTCTGTTCAAGGTCTCAACCCATTTTTAATTGGACTGTTTGGACTTTTTGTTGTTGAGTTCTATGAGTTCTTCGTGTATTTTGGATATTAGCCCCATATTGGAGGCATTGTTTGCAAATATCTTTTCTTATTCAGTTGGCTGACTATTTGTTTTGTCGATGGTTTCTTTTGCTGTGAAGAAGTTTTAGTTTGATATAGTCCCATTCATTTATTTTTGTTTTTACTTCCCTTGCCTTTGAGGTCAAATTCATAAAATTCTCTAAAGCCAAAGTCCATGAGTTTTATACCTATGTTTTCCTTCTATGAAATGTATTATTTTAAAAAAAGATAAAACTAAGCTGCCTGTGAAACTTATCAAACATACCAATACCCAAATCAATATATACTTCAATTTAAAAAAACAAAACAAAACAAAACAGGCACATCTAGAATAAACTACTAAAAATGGCAGGGTTAGTTATATAGACATAATAATACCAGAGTCTTAGAAGTCAAAACAAAAAAGAAGAAAAATATTGTACTATTTTGTAAGTATTTGGTCCTTACAGAAATTAATGTTCAATTAGCTCCTGCTACCATAATTCTTAAACCAGAAGCTTATGCTTTTTCTCTTTTGCTTACAAGTCACTTCAAATGTTGAGAGAAAGAGATTATATCAGCTGATGATGGATTTAATTAAAAAGTAAAGCAAACAAAATAGAACCAGAAAATGTCTCTAATGATCTAAAGCATAGAATCAAGAAGGCTAAGATAAATTGTATGCCAGCAATGTGCCACCATATTTACATAATCCTTTTGAATTCTTAGAATACTTGCAAGTAGATATTAGACAAATTTCTAAATATGAAGAAACACAGGCGCCAAGAAGCAGACCCAGATCTATCCCATTATACTACATTTCTATTAGTTAAACAACAACAACAAAAAATATCAAAGAAGGTTTTTTTTTTTCCAGTTTTCATTTAGATACATTGCATTGGGGAGTCATAGTTTTAAAATACATTTACCTATTTTCTTTCTCTAAATTGAGGCACTAGTATTTTAGTCTCTGAAATTAGAAATATGTCAGCTCTATTTTATTTTGTTTGTTGGTTTTACTTTTTCCTGAAGTTCTTATTTTCTGATTTAAAAAAAAAAATGTTTTTGAGCCAGTCTTGTAGATAGCTTAGAAGTGTCCAAATACTATTTTCTGAGTGTGCGAAGTGCTTTTAAATGGAGAATGATGACATCTTTTCTCCAGATCAAGTGTGGAGAGACTAGAGAATTTCAGTCTGAGGTAATTCAGTTATGTACAAGGAGCCTCACAAAGGCTTTTCAAATGAAGTGGCAGAAATCCTTGACTGGAGAACTTTAGAAAGAAAGATATTTTTCAGTCTTTTATGAACAATTTTTTAGGTATTGTCTTTTGAAAAATGTCTTACAAAAATAAACCTCTTAAATGTCCTCTGATTTCTGAAATATACATATATATATTTATGTATATATGTATACATATATACATATATATATATGGAGAGAGAGAGAGAGAGAGAGAGAGAGAGAGAGAGAGAGAGAAAATATTCATCATCTAGAAGAAAAAAGAGGCTAACATATTTTCCAGGAGTCACATTATCTCCTCATTAGAGCTTTGACAAGTCCATGCACTGGTTATTTTTATCCATTTTTCTTTCCAGAAATCAAAAATTAAGAACTATGTAATTTTCCAAACTGATACTGAGGTGGTATTTGAACTAAGCTATGGTTCAAATCCATTCGCTTTCAGTTCTACCATGTTCTTTGTGGCTATGTGGCTAGTAGCATTTCCCTGGGTATCCTGATTAGAAATGAAGGACAAGATTATTTATTTGTGCCCACATTTGAATGTACCAGACGGGATAAATTTAGATCGAGTCCATAATGAAAAATTTTAAGTATTTTTTAAAATAACTCTCGAGAACTGATTCTGCTTATAGTTAACTGTCTTGAAACCTAAAGTTAATTCTGCTCTATAAAAACATTAAAATATATTTAATATGCTAAAAATAGAGGAAAACAAAATAGCATCATAAGATAAGAATTGATGGATGCATTCATAGGTCTTATTTTCACATATTATTCCTTCCTCATCACTTTTTGGAACTGAAGGAAAAAAATCAGGGGCTCAGAAGAAGTGATGGCCATGGTTGCTGGCCCTCAGCATGCATAAGACTTCTGCAAGCAAAACTATGGCTTCCCCATCTCCCTGTGACCCAGATACAGGACTAGGGAACAAAAGACAAAAGGAAACTTTTCTTAGCTGTCCAGCTTCATGATATTTTCTAGGAATCACTACAATTCAATTAGCAAAGTACATCACAAACAATGAGAGTATTCGGTTCATCTCTATTAATCTAATTTTAAGCCAAAACATCTTATTTCTGCAGGGGATGCAAAGTAATGTAAGGAAATATATGTGCGTGTATACACACACTCACGTAAATCATATAAAATTATAAAAATATAACACAAATATTAGTTTTTAAAAATTCTTCGATGCTAAAGTTGGTGTTATAATCAGAATTTTCACTCCAGAAAATCTGCTGCGTTTGTTTCATAGGTACTGGCTCATGAGGTTTTATGACCTGTTTTGCAAAATATTTTACAAAATATCTTAGGACTTCTAACTTCTGTAAAATATCTATACAATTTTTTTTTATTAAAACTCTGCTTTAAAGAAGCAGTACCATGCTCTTCAGAGTTAAACTAACGTTTTTTGTTTTGTTTTGTTTTTTTAGCTTTCTCTATTATTTAAATATTTAGTATACTCGGAGCACATGTTTATAAGCTCAACCTATGTCATCATGGCTTAGAATCAACTGAATATTGGAACCATGAAAACATGCAAATCTAATCTTTAAATTAACATCTGAGTTGTCATTTGTATATTCTGAAATTGTGTAAATATTCAGTAAATACACATTTCTACCAACTGCATACCTTAATGATATTTCAATGTATTTGGAATCTATCCTTAAAGTGACAATTACTTTTAAATGCCGAGTTAAAGTTGGATGCTCATAGAATTGAAAACAAATGCCAACAACGTTTGGCTGGCTATAAGCATAGAACCCATCTCTAAAGTCAATGTATATTAGCACAACTCAATGTGGTAATTAAGATAGAAAAAAAAAGGCGGTACGAAGCTGTGTGTCCTATCAGGATCCTCGGGGAGTAAAATTAACTGACGTGACTTGGAATGTGTCCAAGGGGTTTAGTTAGCCTCCAATTAGCTGCAAACTTCTGCTATTAAAATGCATAACAAATACCAGGCACCATGTCCCTGAATCCTTCATCATTTAAGTCCTAATTTTGGATGGCTCCTTCGTAAGACCATATATCCTCAAATCTAGCTTTGACTTTTAATTACACTATACAATCAGGGCTGTCAGGTGATCAGCTGGAAGGACAGCAGACTCTAGGGGATAGCTTGGTGAACCTCAAGGGCCCGGCTCTTAGCTCAAAGCAAACAACAAAACAAAGGCAAACATTCTAGGAACAATCTACCATGAAATGCAGGCCCAACTGTCACCCCTCTTTAACCTTGCCGTTTATACCTGTCATGAAATCCACATAGTGAATTCAAGAGGCCAGGCAGAGCTATGAACACGGGGGATGTTATGAGATGGGAAATTGAAATCTGTCTTTCCTCGGGTTCAGAAAGCACACACGCCATGTTTTTAAATCTCTTTTTGTCTTCTTCGGTGCGACTTCTCTTTGTAAACATGTGGATTTACAGCAAATGAGTGTTCGCACTCTAACTAACACCCTGATAATTAATATTCCCGGATGAATGGTGATAAAGTAGGCTTGCTAAACATATCGTGGGCACTTTTGAGATCACAACTCATTTATTCTTTAGACATATTTATTTCTATGTAAAAAAATAAAAAGTCTACTTGTTAATCAGTTTTTAGAAATCATGTCATATTTTCTTTTAGAGAGGATGGTTTAAAATGTCATTCTAGTCTCAGAGCAGGTCAGAAGTTGTCTACTTAACTCGTGGTCCAAACTGAACTGCCTTTGTAATTTGGTTTTACTCATTTGGACCAAATTTAATATAGACATTTTCTCTTGTCTTGTACCTCATGTCTTAATAATACCCTCTGCCTCAGAGTAAAGCTATTTTCGAAAAGAGCTGATGTTTTGGCCACAATGGCTCTTCCGACAATGTCAGTGGATGCACAAGAGTGGGTGATGAGATAGATTCAATATTGAAGCAACTTTCAGGATCTATAGGATTTTATAAGTAAAAAGATCTTTAAAAATTGTGTTAAGAGGAATAAAATTAAGAATCAACCTCCCAGTTGCTCTAAACTAGGAAAGCAGTGTGTGTGTGTGTGTGTGTGTGTGTGTGTGTGTGTGTGTGTGTGTGTGAGAGAGAGAGAGAGAGAGAGAGAGACTGGGAGTGTGTATATGTGTGTGAGGGTCTGTGAGTAGATGAGCTGGTGATCAAGCATGTGTATATGATAATGTGTGTGTGTGAATTTATGATCATGTGTGATGGAACGTGTACGTGTAACGTGTGAAAAAGGAATGCAATGTCCGTAGGCTGAGGCTGATGAGTGAATCACTACGTGTATGTGAAACAGTTATAACCTAAGAGTAGTTCACAGCAATTCAACAACATATGAAGAGATTGCTAGAGAAAGCTGGTGAAGGAATATGTTGAACTTGATTTTTAAGATAATGTCTATTCAAGGCGTATAATTTCTATATCACCTCTTTGTATTAAAGGTAAATCAAATGCTTCTCAATAACCATATGGAAAGAAAGTGATGAATCAATTTGCCTTGAATAGATACCATTAGGAACAAAACGGAAAGCCACAGAGTAGGAGAAGGTATTTGTTAGAACCAATGAAAGGATTCTATCCAGTGTATAAATATTTAAATCTAGGTCACTGCACAGAGGGAGAATGGCTAAAATACCACTGGCAACAGTAGCACTTGCCCTGGGCACCATGGTTTACAGCACCCAACTCTAGTCCTTATCTGGTCCTGCATTTTTTGCAAAACAAGGAGTCTGTGCGTCAAATATATACCCATCCAGCATCTGCCAACCCCCTACCCTCCATTCCAGACCATGCATTAGCTACCTGGGACCCAAATTCCCTGTCCAGGTAGGCTGGAGCCTGCTTCCAGCACATGCTTGGGGTTTTTCCATAGGGTTTTCATCCAAATAAGAGATGATGCCACCTGTGTGTGTAGTTCTGACACAGGATGCTTGATGCTCTGGAAGTTACGGGCAGAGCCCCACTGTGTAGACTGGGTTCCCACAGCTTCAGTTTCTCCTTTGTACAGACACCATTCTTCTCACTCGTTAAGTCCCATCAAATTTATATTTGAATATTTTCTGCATATTTCTATTCCTTTCTAATTACACTTAAAATAATTTTTTCTGTATCCATTCTTACGATTCCTCTTTCCTCCTGCCTAAAACAATTCAGTGGTTCAGTATTGCTCATGAGATAAAGAAAAGAGAAATGTTTTCAATTATAGGAGCCTATACTTCCTCTACCTGAAAAGTCACCAGCCTCTCCTCATATGAATATAAATTTCATTCTGCTTCCCAGTTACATTAGCCTTCTTGAAATTCCTCGATTTTGCTATTCTTCTTTCTACCCCAAAACATCAGTCCATTGTGTGCCTCTGCACACTCACATTTTACCTGGTTCATATGTACAAATTGTTCATAGCTAAATTCACATATATTTCTTGAGAGAAGCTTCATCCTCCCTCATCCCCAATTTATGTCAGATTCTCTCCATTATAAACTTCTGATAGCATCCTGCATTGTTTTCTTAGTACAGTTTTAATAAAATAATTCCTTTTTTTTTTTGTTCCATATCTACCTCCCAAGCAAAAATAAACATTATAGAAGAGACTCTCTTTACTGCATTATGTATTCCTGCCTCCTTTGTCATATACTAAATGAGCAGATAGATGTGGTTTTATTTCTAGGCTCTCTATTCTGTTTCGTCTATCAATGCATCTGTTTTTGTGCCAGTGCCATGCTGTTTTGATTGCTGTAGCCTTGTAGTATAACTTGATATAAGGTAGTGTGATACCTCCCACTTTGTTCTTTCCCAAGATTGCTGTAGCTATTCAGGATCTTTTATAGTTACATAAAAATTTTAGGATATTTGTTTTAATTCTTTGAAAAATGCCACTGGTATTTTGCACAGCAAAAAAAAAATCAACAAAATAAAAAGACTACCTACTAAATGGGAGAAGATATTCACTTATGATTCATCCGAAATACATAAAGAACTCATACAACAACAATAAAACAACAAAACAACAACTCGACAACAACAAAAGCAATCTAATTAAAAAATAGGCAAAAGACCCAAATAGATATTTCTCCAAACAGGAAATACAGATGACCAAAAGACATGAAAAGATGCTCAAGGTCACTAATCATCAGAGAAATGCAATTTAAAACCACAGTGAGATATCACCTCACACCTATCAGAATGGCCATCATCAATAAATCAAAAAACAAGTGTTGGCAAAGATGTGGAGAAAATCCTACATTGTTGGTAGGATTGCAATTGGTGCAGCCACTGTGGAAAACAGTCTGGAGGTTCCTCAAAAAATTAAAAATGGATCTATCTTTTGATCCAGCAATTGTACTTCTGGGTATTAATCCAAGAAAAACCAAAATAATAATTCATAAAGATCTATGAATCTCTACGTTCACAGCAGCACTATTTTTAATAGCCAAGATATAGACACAATCTAAATGTCCATCTACAGATGACTGGGTAAAGAAGTTATGGTTCATATATACAATAAAATATTACTCAGCCATAAAAAAATTCTACCATTTGCAGTGACATGGATAGACCTAGAGGTTATTATGCTGAGTGAAACAAGTCAGACAAAGAAAGATAAATATCATATGATTTCATTTACATATGGAATCTAAGGAACAAAAAGAACAAACTCATTGAAAACAGATTCCCAAACCTAGAGGACAATCTGATGACAGCCAGAGGGGAGTGGGGTTGGGGGGCTGGGTGAAAGGAGTGAAGAGTTAAAGAAGTACAAACTAGTAGGTGATAGGTCATGGGGATGGGGAGCCTGGCGTAGGGAATGCAGTCAGCAGTAAGAGCATGGCATAAGGTAATGGCTAGGTGGAGAGCCAGGAGGCTGATAGAGTAACCTGGGGATTGTTTCATAAACTCTATAAGTGTCTAACCAATGTAGTGTACACTTGAAACTAATAAGAAAACTTTTAGAAATGCTAACAAAGAAACATATAGGAATTTCAAGCACCAAACTTTTCAAATAAAGTGCTCACTAAGTAATTGTTCAATAAATAATAGGTTACCTATGCAGCTGAGTAAAAGCTGACATATTTGAACTTTATGAAGTAGGGTTAAATAATGAATGTTTTAAATAATACTTTAAAAACATTCAATCATCTGTTCATGATTTATTTAAAAATAGGGCCATTCTATATATTAATTTTTAAAAAACCCTAAGATTCGAATTCTAGGAAGGATGAGAGTATAAACTAAATATGTGGATCTATAAACTCATAAACCTAAGTAAAGATTATCATTTAAACAAAAATAATCCAAGAGTCAGTTCACAAATAAATTTTCATATTCAGATAGCAAGTATAATATTTAGATACCCATTGTAGCATAATGTGTTATTTATGATACATATCAATAGCTCTCATTTATTGAGAATCCACTAAGTGCCAGGCACTCCATAAAGCAGATACTATTATCCCTATTTCATTGTTGAGAGAATGGAGATGAAGGTTGTTACAAAATTTGTCAAGGCTACATACGTTCTTACACTCCAAAAAAATGGAGTTTGAACCTTTTTCTGACTCAAAACCATGCGTTTTCCCATTTTTGAAAAAGAAAGAAAAAAAAAGAAAAAGGAAAAACACCTTTCTTTTATTTTTGCAAGAATTATAATTTTCAGTCTCTAGAACGAGTATTTTGATTTAGAGCTTAATATTTCTAGGGAAAACTGTTTAAAAATCTGTTTCAAAGGCTAGCATTCTACATTGTGAATACTACAAAAAGAAAGAAAGAAAGAAAAGAAAAAAGGTAACAGCAGACAAGTAACTAGAAAACAAATTCATTTATTGACTATTTGAGAGAAATTTCAAGTAAATTCTGTCTTCAAAAAGTGTAACCTCTAATAGATCATTCTGCATTTATTATAAAAGTAAATGCAAAATCAAAGTTATAAACCAGGAAGAGAGTTATATTGTGTAAGAAAATTACCAATAATACTACAAAAGGACCACAATCAGTTATTATTAGGGTTTGTTTCGTTAATTTGCACATACATAGTTTAATTAGGGTTTGTTACGTTAATTTGCACATACACAGTTTTTTTCCAATAACCTAGAAGTTACTGAGGATTAGTCCAAAGTAAAAATCAGTCATGAACACTGCATTTCATTTTATAAAAAAAATCTCAGCATGAAGACTATTTCTGTCCTGGTCCTCCATCAATGGAGGAAGGATATACATACGAATCATAATTTGCCAGATTGTTTCTTACATTTTCATAGAAACATTGCCATATTGAAGAGACAATTAACCACATGATGTTAATTAGTGAAGAAATGATCATTATTACAGTGAGAATGATCATTTATAAGTATGTAGGACTTTGAAATTGCATGTAACATGCTATATGTGTTTTATGCATAGATATTCTATATAAATGAACTATAACTAATAAGATAAATCTCATTAGAGTTAATTAATATGTCAAATATGCCAATGATTTGGTATGATTTCATAAAAATTGCAAAATCAAAGAAGCTGCCACATTGCAATCAATAAAATAAGACTTTCACACAACCCTGCTTTATTGTTTGCTTAAACTTGCAGCCGATACAGCGCTCAAACGGGAAAGTGAGCTCTTAAAACATGTCATTCATTCATTCAGACAAAGCAAACATAAGACAGTAAATTAGGGAGGAAATACAAATAGAATGACTACTTTTATATAAGTGGAAGCAAGAAAAAAGGGTAACTAAAGAAATGTTTTTCACACGTGACTTACTTCTAGACGGGAATACACTTTCAGTTAATGCAATAAATTTCCCTGTGAGTTCCAAGGACAGAGTGAGCTGAGGCGGGGATGGGGAGTAGGGTGGAATTCAAAACTGAGTCATAGTTACCAGGTTAGTGAACGTCTTAGAATGCATTACCTCTTCCATTTTCTGATATCCTTCCAAACCTTATGGTGACAGATGTGTGCAAGATTATCTGATAATAGAACACGCATTCCTTTCACATATAAACAGACTTCGTTATAAAGCTTTAATATGAATATTTTTCTTTAAAAATCAAAGATTATGCACTGTTTTGTTAGAAATATCTTCAAAAGATGTCTGCATTTCAGATGATCACATCAGTGGTGCAACATACATAGCTTGTCCCATCTGAGTCATTCATTGTCACCTACTAGTTGGATTCGTGGGACTCACCTTCAAAGGAATTCTACATATACTTTATACCTGTGAGCTGAACATTGGCTATACATCAGAATCTTCTGGAAAGTTCTTAATAAATCCTAGCTCCCTAGCTACACCATAGATTAATTAAAACAGAATCTCTGGATGGCTGGAACCAAGTTTGAGTACCTCTGTGACCCATAATTTGCTCGTATCACAATTATTTGCATATTAATACTTATTATTTTGTTAGATATTGCATTTCTTTCTTCGTTATTACATAAAAATGAAGGTGTGCGTTTTTGAAATTGTGTGTAAAGATACATGACAGATAACAGTGCTAATAAATCTGACCTGTGATTTCTCCCCACTCCAGCACATGGACGGCTAAATGCAGCTGAATATCCAAGATGATCTTTCGCATCTGTGGCAAAGGCTTTTCCAGCATGAAGCTGATTTCATCAGCATCTTTCATTTCCTTCCCTCCCACCCTGTCACAGTATCAGCTCTTCTCAATCTCTGTCTGATGAAAGGTACAGATCAAGAACCCCCATTCCCTTTTATAAATGCCTCAGTCCCCCATTTTAAAGCTAATAAGATATTATTGTTTCAGAAATTTTAAAATAGCATAAAAATCACAGAACACTCATTTCCTAGAATATCCTGAATTTTTTTCCTGTGAGAATATTATAGCTTTCATAAAGCATAATTAAGAATATGATTAAAATAAATGTGGAAAATTAAATTTAGGGAACCTCGTCTTAGAGAAAGTCATATTTTTCCCATCAGCGAATTATTTCGTTTAGCCAATTCTACGTGACTTCTCAATTCAAACACTCTGAAAACTACACTATGGGAACAACGAGCAGAGGGACAGTTGATTATTTTAGTTAACATGAAAAAAATGAAAGAGAGAGAGAGATGGCAGGGGGAGAAGAGATAGTGAGAGGAAGCTTGGGGGATTTACAGTGTGATCTAATGCTTGTTCATATAACACGCAGTTATCATTCTGAATGCAGAAGACTTTGAATAAATCTCTGCCATGGAAATTCTTTCTGAATCAGAGTTCAATCATTTCACCTGCCCGGTGAGAGGGAGGACTAGAGTTACCTGTGCTGTACAGATGGCAATTCAAGAAGAGAGCATGCATTTACCTCTTTGGAGGAGAATTAAACAATGCCTAGAATGCCACACACTATGAAACTAAATGTGGAATAAATGTGCAAAATCCATATTTTAAAATACTTTAAAATATCCATTTTATTTATACCATTATAAATGCATCCTTTTATAGTTAAAGGAGTTGTACAGATTTGCAGTATTTCTCCATGACTTAAAGTTACTATTTTGACAGTAGTCACCTAGGAGTATCTATAGGCCTACAGACCTCCTGCTGAATACAGACACATGCTCCATCCCCTTTTAGCCATCTGGGAATGCGGGGCTCTTCGTGGGAGCTCCGTTTGCCAAGCTCTGCCAGTTTCTTAGCTGCTTTTTTCACTTAGCATAAGTACACCAAGTTCCAAAGACTTAACTATTTCATGTTCTACAAGGAACAATTGACCTCAATCATATTAAGCTCATAAATAAAGGCAGATAGAAGAATACAGATGACATAAGACTAAAAATATACACTCATAAAGGCTGGTGGAAATAGCAGATATTTTAATAGTATGTCCTGCATATTTTCCTAAGCTTTTTGGCTGCAAACCAAAACCTATGTACAAAAGTGGCATTTGTTTTCAAAGAATCACCTTTGTTCTCTTATTTCCATTGTATGCAAGAAAATATTTGGCATTTTGATCACGTCTCAAAATTCATAACGTCTACCTAGAGGTATGAAAGTATGAACTTGTTTTTCATGCATTTAAATGACAAACTAAAAAACATTTTGTTGAAAATTACATAATAAATTCTACGACATAAAAAATTTCACACCCCCCAAATACTACATATATATTCTGAAACTGTAAGAGGACTACTGGGGTTACTACTTTTCTGACAAATTAGTAAAACTCAGT
The DNA here is from genome assembly GCA_004027375.1 of Macroglossus sobrinus. Taxonomy (NCBI): domain Eukaryota; kingdom Metazoa; phylum Chordata; class Mammalia; order Chiroptera; family Pteropodidae; genus Macroglossus; species Macroglossus sobrinus. The sequence continues at coordinate 207,603 of PVKZ01002189.1, forward strand.
ACTATTTTTTTTTGTCTTTAATGGTATGGCAAAAAAATACTCACATAGCCTCTTTTCCAGTGTACTTATTATTGATGGAACTGCCCTAGTTTGCTAGTTTGTTCCACACTCTTTTACAAACAGTCCTGATATACACATCCTTAAACATATGCATATTGTATGCATCCATGCACATATCTATACACATGCACATAGACACACACACACACACACACACACACACACACACACACACTCCCTATCCTGGATGGTGTGACATGGTACTACAGGGGAGTACATATTTTTAGAAACCTCATAATTACTTATACAAAGAAAGTGAAAAGTAAGTTTTTCTTTATATTATTTGGCCATTGTTTAAATTAATTTCAATACTTTGGTGGGATACAGTCAAAGAAAGATGTGGAAGATAAATTACTTCCTCTTTGCTCTGAGGTTAAAAGCATCACAATAAAGAAAAAAGTTATTTGAGAGAGAGTCAGAGAGAGAGAGAGGTGTGTGTGTGTGTGTGTGTGTGTGTGTGTGTGTGTGTGTGTGTGTGTGTGTCGAGAGAGGGTGAGAAAAAGTGCGCTTTACTACACGTGAATAGAAAACAGAGAAGGCGGAGGCAAGCTCAGCTCTGCTGTGGGGTTCTCTCTCTCTGTAAGAACTTGAGCAACTTCTGTTGCCTTTCTTTCACTCTGCCTTCAAACCCATGCTCAACATTTTTTCCTCATTAAAATGTCTTTGAGAAAATACAGGAGTGAGTCATAAAACTTTTTGTGGGGGCTGCTTCCCTAAACTCTAAGGAAAGAAGCTTCCTCATTTCTGAAGACAAAAGGACACTGAGAAGGACCCCAACAGGCCTTGCACTTCCCCCTGTGTGCTACGCTTACTTCATACTCTTGGACCTTCCATATTTCTCCACTACTGTCTGCTCATCATCACACTTAGCATGAAACAGGAAGGTTCTACCACTTCTCTGAGTTTTCAGTTCCCCTGGCAGCTTCTTTGTCCTGTAAAACTTGTGTGTGTGTGTGTGTGTGTGTGTGTGTGTGTGTGTGTGTGTTTCTCCTGTTAATCTGTCTTTGTCAGTTAATTTTCAGAGCCAATAATGTACCTTAAGACAACTGAGGAACATTTTTTTCTCCACGATACAGTGCACAAAATCTGTATGCAGGCTTTACCATTTTTATCTTTTAAACCAAATTTCTCAGATGTCCTCAGTGATGTCGACCTTATGACACACAACAGGATAATCACATGGAAAATTTAATTGATGCATCAAAACATGCAAAATGACAGATACTGAGACAGACAATCAAATCAGGAGCTCACAGTTAACGTAGTGCAGTTACAAACAAGGTGTCAGGATGCAACTGAAAGCAAGGCTGCAAACGAATAAGGAGAAAGAGTTTTTGAGGGGGATATCTTTTAAGAAAATCACTGCCATGCAGTGAGTTACAGATACTACCCTCACTCCATTTAATTCTTAGACCCAAAAGAAGGTTGGGTTGGGTTGTTTTGGGTTGGGTTGGATTAGGTTGGATTAGGTTGGGTTGGGTTGGGTTGGGTTAGGTTGGATTGGGTTGGATTAGGTTGGATTAGGTTGGATTAGGTTGGGTTGGGTTGGGTTTGGGGCAGGAGGTCACCAAAGTACACTGGATTTTAACTTCCATCCAGAAAATAAAAAGGATGGTTTATAATTTCATCCTATTTACTGCTTACTCGGATAACAGCTAAATGTGTATGTGTGTAAAGGTACAGATATTTGGAAATAAGTAAAATACATCAAGGAATTGGTATAGCTGGTTTGATGCAAAGTTTCTGTAAAGACTGAAAAACTAATGATAGTGACTATGATTCAAAAATCTCTAACCCTTTCAGGAGGTTTTCCTATTTCTTATCAGTCTTAATGCTACATAATTACAAGTAATAACATCTGTCATGAAATAAAATATCAATTGAAAGGAAGTAAAAATAATAAAACTGTGAAGTCATTGTGTTCTCGTTATCCAGATTTTCAATGCCTTGCTTATGTTAGCTATATTGATAGACTATGAAAATTCTATGACAATATTTCTTAGCCAAGTAACTGTTAACTATCCTTGGAAAGAAAATAATTTTCAGGAATTATTTTTTCACAGAATTTTAGACTCAAGTGAATACTTTCTTTTGATATATTAATTTAACTTTAGAATTTTTTATTGTCCTTTGAAGTGGTGACATAATCTTGGCATACATATATTGATGTTTAATTATGGAATTCAGTTTGCTTTCTTTAGAGTAGCTGTAGTTTGTGAATTAAAGAAGAAAAGGAAGCATAAATATTCTCATGATTTCTCAGTTAAAAAGCAACAAATGTGTATCATAAAATATTTTATATTCTAAATATTTTATTTATGAAACAATAATACCACTAATAAAATAATCTGTAATCCTGCTCAACATATATTGATATTCCTTTAAATGGGGGCCACTCTGAAGGTTGAAGTCTTCTTGGGAGGAGAAGGTAGGGAAAACTGAGTATAATCACAGAGAAATGAGAAAATTTCAGATGCATCGTTGCTACGAAATAAGTTGCCATTAACTAAATATGTATTCATTGGAAAGAAATGCTAAATAACAAAGCAGTTGATAGATTATTAATCACATGCTTAAGGACTAATTGTACCATATTAACAATTAATGGCACTATAAGAAACTAGATGTACTATAATACACAATGGCATTCACTGAAAATTCTTCCAGGAACGTGCCTTCCTATTTCCTGATGGGACGGTAGCACAACACGCACACAGTTACTGCGTTTTTCTTTCCTTAGCATCGTGGCGTGTATTTGGATCCAAATATACCTCAATTACCGTTAAAAAGCCACTGTTACAAATTGCACTCTTTCCATTCTCATTTCCCTCTAGCAAAAGAAAACTTCGTGTCATGACTAAAATTACTTTCTATTTAAGATCACATGGTTATTTAGTTGATACGAAACCTTAAAGTAGTAAAGCTGAACTACAGACAAGACACCCATTTGGAAGAAGGCTCTGTCCTTCCACGTGTGTCTGAATTTTCTCTTCTGACAGAAGTGGAGCATGTGTTCAATATACGACAGGACAGAACCCCATGTAGTGAGAAACAGGACACTTCTCCTTCTGGAACCTGGCCACGCACTTCTCTTCCCCAGTTCTGAAATGCCAGTACACCTGCTACCTTAGTATTACGACAGGGCATCCTGAAGCAGTGTTTAAGGTGAAGGGAGAGCATAGGAAGCAGACTAGTAGATTCTAGGAGCTCTTCTGGTAGGCTGCAGTGCTGAGCACAGATAGATATGTATCTTCCCTGTCAGAAATACAATGACAATACTTATCTTAGATAATTTTAAGTTACATATGTGTCTTAGGGTTTTTTAAAACTGCTTAATTTATGCCAAATTATACCTGCTCATAGCTAAGATAATTGGTAGAGTTTTTTTTTTTCATTTTTCAACCTGACTGAAAGCCTGAGATATAAAATATTTATTGTCATCTTTTTTTTTAACCAGAGAATGGCCACTTCGTGGACCTACACAACACTGAGGTCTGGCACAGCGGTGATCCTAGTTCCATATGGAAGAGATCTCTGTTCAGATTCCCCACGGTACGAACAATTCAAAATTAGTGATATTGACTTATGTCTCTGGGGTCCCTTCTGTGGTGACTCACTGATCTAAGCATTCTTTACTTTTTCTCCTCTAAATCTCCTTCAGTTTCCGTGATCTCATCTGGACCTTTAAAACAATAATCCCAGCGCTTTGTGCTTGTTAGAATTATCTGATCACCCAAATGGTTAAAAACAAAATAATAAAGTTTGGGTTGCTTTTTTTCTTTAAAACACAAAAATATTATGTTTGTTCCCTAATTATTTTTTAGTTAACCTTTAAGAAACTATCTGTTTGCCATAGGGGCAGTCTGTAGTGGCTTATGAGATCCCATAATTCCCTATTTTAACTTTATAGATTTTTTTTTCTTTCAAATTTTCATACACACACAGAGACACATACTAGAAATCTAAAATTCTTTACTTTCCCTCAACACTGCATATACACTTTCTCCTGGGAACTTCGCATATGATTTTCATTCTAGTAGTACTATTTTTTAATATTACGTAATAGCCACATCTTATCCCTTGCCCCAGGCCTCAGTGTAAATGCCCCTTCTTGCTGGGCATGAACTATTCATTGACTAGGTTAAGTTGAGTCACATTTGAGAAGAAGAACTGGGAATGAAAGAAAATCTTGCTTTTCTTTTTTATACATTTTTATGCCGATAAAAATTTTAAATGTAAAGCTATTACTTTATATTAAACATGTATAAATAATATCTGCTTATTGAGGCATAGAAAGCCAAACACATTTTAGTATATTTTTTCTCATAGAAACATTATTGAGATATGCCTAGAAGGAACATTTCTTAAAACAGTCTTCCCTTTTTAAGCCTTTTGAAATACATTTAAAATTTCCTAGCATCAAAATTACATGAAATTAATCTTTACTAGTAGCGTGCAACAGTTGAAGTTTGCCCAGCAGATGTGACCGAGACGTTCATTCCCCATCAATATCCATCCTCCTTTTCTTCTAACATAAAAGACTCCTAGATTTTTAGCTACACACATGTATACTCTGAAGATGACTCTGAGTCCCTGCTCCCCTGAAGATGCACAGCTGTGGCCAGATGGCTAAGTACGAGGTGAACAGAATATGGTTGTCTGTGCAAATTCCGAAGTGTGTCGTTTTTAAGGAAGGGCTGACGTTTCTGAATCCACGTTCTCCTTCCTACTGTTCTATAAGTGATCGTCGAAGCTGGCGGGTGAGCCCTCCACCTTGACCCTTGAGCCAGTGTGGGCAATGGAAACACACAAAAGGAGTGTGCTTGAGATGGCATGGAACACAGAGAGGTTCTGGACCGCCTGTCTCAGATGACAGGTCTCAAGACACACACAAAAGCAAACAAAACACCACACCCCCAAATTCTCTCTTCTTTAGACCACGGTTAAAAAACCCATCCTCATCCCGATTCTAACTAAGACCTGGAATGTCTCAACTGAAATATCGAAGCAAATACTTTCTTTTTCCCTTGCTAACCAAGATTTTAGCTGTCAATTTTATTTTCAGTTTACTCTATATAACAGTACAGGACCAGACACTTCATAGGTGTTATCCTATTTAATCTTCACATTAATCTCTAAGAAACTTAATATTATTACCTGTCTTTTACATTTGATATACTTGAGACTCAAAGAATCTAAGGAGCTTGCCCTAAATCCTACAGTGAAACCTCTGTCATCTCATCACAAAGCCCGTGTTCCCACCTTCTGTGTCACAGAGATCACCTGAGCCTCACCATATGCCAACCTTTGTACTAAATGCCGGGGATCCTCGGAGTCATTAAAACGAACACACAAAAAAAAACAAAAAGCAAATGGACATATGACCTGCCCTCCAGAATGACATATCTATCCCTCCATATATTTAAGCAATATTTTAGGAGAATGTCATTTACTGATTTCTTCCTTAGAGATAAGAGTTATAAATTTCTACCCTGGTGCTTAATTCCAAGTTAACCTGATCAATCCCTCTGCCTACTGACCACTCAACTAAATGGAGGCCCTGTTTCCCTAATCTACGAATCCATGTGACATTACATACCAATGCTACAGTAAATGCAGGAACGCTTTTTAAGAGTTATAAAAGCTGGGATTCTATATCACCAATTTTAACCTGGAGCACAATTAATTTCTCTTTAAGCCTGATCAGTGATGTTGATAACAGACAGCTAGGTACTCCCTTCCCTGTGATAGCAGCGCATAATCAGAAGCCTTTGAAATGCGCTGATGATCTCACTCAACATTCTTCCCGTGTTTGACATTTTCTTTGATCACCTTGATGGATTTTCTCACTTGAATGAAAGAAACCAAAGAGATGAAAAGGATAATGACTGTGCGAGCTGCAGAAACAACTGTCAGAGAAGCAAAAGAAAAAAAGAATTAAGATAATTTCTTTTAAAAACAACTGCCACAGAACAAGAATTTAACTACATAATTGAGATTGTAGAAAATGAGCACACATCATAGACTTATCTCTGTTCTTATTTGTCATTTTTATATATACAAAAGAGCAGTAAAATGAAAATAATTAAGTAACATTTCATGGGGGAGGGTCACAGTTTTAAAAATAGCATCTTAGACATCAACGATAATTATGAGAGATACTTTCATGTCGAAGTTAGGTAAATTGAGGTCCCAAAAGAAGTGTAGTGACTTTCGGTGTCAAATAAAAAGTAAAAACAGAACGTAAATACAAGCCCAGGTCTTTGATTTCAAAGTCAATATCATAGACTGGTATTTGTGCCACTGTCACAAAGTGTTGTCCAACTACAAGTTAAGATCTAGAATTTCCCACCTGTTCCACTAACCCTTCTCCCAAATAATTCATAAGTACCCATCCATTAGTGTTACCATGCTATTTAAGGATCCATGTTTTTCTCAAATATTATATTTCACTCTGAAGCATCACTTGGTGTTTATAACTTAATCTTTAATTTATGTTTTCTTCTTTAAAAGTTGGTATCAGCTTATTTATAAAATGACATCATGACTGAATATACAGAAAACAGCGCAGAACACTGTCACTGTCACTGGCGGTTTGTTCACAGTTTCAACGCTGTCTCTGCAACTCAGATGTTGATTTAAAGCAGATATTTTTGAAAGGCATTACATGAGTTTCTCACTACCTGTACTGGACCTATCAAAACAGGCAAAAAAGCAAACATGTGTTACCACGATAGTTTTATTCTTGCAGCCTGATGAATGTTAACAGCTATGGATCAGCGAGTTCTTATGTGGAAGCATTAGTACAGAACTATTTCTGGGGAAAAGCCGGGGAGAGAGAACACAAATTGAGAACTTCACTGATATAGGTGAGTCAGGAAAATTGGGTTCCCATCCTGATTTCAACGTTTAATCAGTTTTGTGATCTTGTAAGTAAGTCATTTAGTTTTTCTGGATTTTGTTTCTCTGATCTACAAATTAAAAGGACATAAATAAATTATCTCCAACACCTTTGTCATGTTAAAATATTGACTTTTGACTTTAGCTGCGGTGTGTTACAGCCACAATTGCCTTTTCCTGTAACTCTGTCATGTACTACAAAACTATAAACTGCTTAGTGACACTAGGTGACCCCTTAAAGATGTGGTAAATCCCTAAAAACTTAAAAGTATAAAACCATCCAAAATCAAACAATAACTTCTTCCCTTACTTTTGCTTAGAATCAATTAAAAGCAAACCCAGGAAATCAAATTAAGCTTGCTTTGATTTGTGATGCGCTAAGAGAAGTCAAGAGATTCTTATTTTTCCCAAGCTAAATCCTTGTTCCCGATACATATTTGCTGGAAGAAGAAACATCAGAGCAACTGGATTGGCTTCTGCTTTCAATTTCAGGTTAGCCACATTTAAATTCAGGCTTTACCGATGATACCATAGAAATATTTTCAAAACGCCAATCAAGCATCCAAACACAGTGCCTATCTGTAATCAAGGCGTTAGATGCTAAGCTTATTTTGTCTGGCCTTCCCGTAGAGGTGGTCTCTCACCATAGTGTCATGGGCACTCAGATGCACACGGTCTCAGGAACCTAGGCGTGCAGCTTTAGATCTCAAGCCCTCGCCACCACCGCAAGGATCCCTGACAAGGGAGAATGCAGTGGGATTAATTGCCGTGAAACGCAGAGGCTGGCTTCTGACCTCTGTCTTCAGAGACTGGGCTGACAGCCCTCCTTCCGCCTCTTCCTTGAGGAAGCAGTAGTTAAACTCTCAAGAAAGCAGGCTCAGATATTATTATCTCAAGACTTTCATTCTGGACTGCTGTGTCTTTTTTTTTTTTTTTTTTTTTTTTTTTTTTTTTTTTTTTTTTTTTTTTTTTTTTTTTTTTTTTTTTTTTTTTTTTTTTTTTTTTTTTTTTTTTTTTACCTTTTCTTGTTCTTTTTTTTTTCTGCAGAGAAAGTGATCAAGCGGCCGCTTTTCCTTGAACTGCTCTCTATAGTTCCCTGATCTTTGGTCCTGTTTCAGACCTATACTTGCAGTTCCTTGTGCTCTGATTTGACTTTGCAGACTCCAGGGATAAGCAGCTTCAGTCACCCCTGCACACAAAGGTAAAACTCGCCTTAGAATCTCTCTTAAAAGACAAAAGACACCGTTTCATTAAAGAAGTTCCACTGTCCAGGGTAGAGCACTTTATGACGATTATAACTAAAATGATAGTTTAAAGATAACTGTACATTTCAGGAAGCTGTTTCACAGATGTTATCAAGCCTGATCTTCCCAAAGCCTCAAGGAAGTAGACAAGGTAATTTTTATCTTTATTTTACACATGTGAAAACCAAACCCAAGATATTAAGTAAATTCCCCAGGGCCTCACTGCCAGGAAGCAGGAGAATTGAGAAAGAAATCAGAGGATCTTGTTCTCAATCCAATTATTTATCCATTTCACTCATCTGCTGCCTCGATGAGCATGTGTTTCCAGACCATTGGCTCATTTGATCTGCAGAGAAAGAAAGTATTTTTCAGCAGTGTCATCTCCTCCATTCCACTTTAAAGGAACACGTATCAAAGGATCTACAAGATCTGACTCAAGAGTTAGTTGAGCATTTGGTCACTAAATATGCCACCATTTATCAACAGGTGGAACAGGTAATGATGCCCAGGGGCTCATGGGATCTACAAGCATCGTTCCATTAGGTAAAGACACAGGAGGACAGTACCTAGTTGAAAGATGTATGGCTCTTTCTCTGCTGCCAATCGGGTCATATGATTCAGCTATATTCCATGTTTCCTTGTTGTTGTCACTTGTTTCCCACTAACCTGATTTTCTGCTTTTTTCAGAGTGCATGCTTCCCATCATTTCAGTTAGACCGTCACTAGAAATTAGCAACCTTTCTTGATCCTTCTACCTAATGAATTTTCATTTTAAATGCCTACTCTTGATCCATGAGTTATTTCTGCAATTTTTGGCAAAGATTCTGCAAAGAGAATCTGGCAACACAGATTCTAGGTTCATTCATCGGAGACTTTTCACACAGTTACCACGTTCCAGACATTGTAGAGTTGTCTTGGGTGTTAGGGAGTGAGCAGTAAACACAACAGACACATTCTCCGTGTTCACAGTCTTGTATTTTTGCATTTTAGTAATAGAATGAGAGGGTGCAAACCAGAAAAAAAAAGAAAAAAGGAAAGAAAATAGTAAAAAAAGAAAACACAAGAGAGTGTTGTAATATAGAATCTAAAGGAAGAGTCTTTTTTTTGTCTTTTTTTTTTTTTTATAGCTTCCAACACTTTTCATGCTGCTGTGTTTAGAACTAGTGAGAACATATGGACAAAAATATGCAGGAATTATGGGCGGTATTCTAGTAGAATAAATTATGTATTAGGACAAGTTCTGAAAGTGAGGGATCCACTATTGGTCACACATACTTGGACAGAATATAGTATTTTTTCTTTGATAATTTTAAGTTTGGCTGGACTTCAGTTCTTTAACATATTTAGGCACAGGACACTTTGGAAAGCTGGTGTCTAACTATCCTAATAAAACTCATCCAGCAAATGGAAAATAAGGAAATTGAAAAAAAAATTAACTTGTAGGAACATGCTAGGTTTCTTTGGGGAATGACACGATCAGAATTCATAATTATATTTTAAAAACTATTTATCTGGCTTTCTTGTGGGTTAGATTGATGGAGGGGGCAATGCTTAAGTTGAGGATGCACTAAGGATGCTGGCACAGAAATGCAAGCCATTAATAACTGTTGCCTGGGCAGTTTGCTGGCAAGAAGACTGAAAGAATGTAGGCAAATTACAAGCTTATTTAGGAGGAAGATTCCCCAGGGCCCAGTAATTTATAGAATAGAAAGACATGGAGTGAGAGAATTCAGCATAACTCCCAGATTCATGGCATGGGCAACTGGGTATACGTGAAGTTATCCACAGGAAAAGGGGAGGCCGGGAGAAGAAGATGCCCTGGTAAAACAAGGTTTAGATTGAATCTGTCATGGCGAGGGGCATTCCAGAAGTTATTAATTAAGGAGTTCGGGATGGAGGCCTGGAGCTTAAGAAAGTGGCCTGAACTTGGAATGTAGACAGCCTTGGATGATAACCGAGAGCCTGTTAAAACAAGTGAGTGACAAGGAGAAATGTGAAGACAAGACATGAGAACTCTAATTAGTATCAAAATTTGCAGAGTGGGAAACCAATCGATGCTGAGAAGATGCAGTCATAAAAATGCAAGAGAGGTATGTCGCAAAAGCTGGGGAAAGGGTGGTTTTATTTAGCTTTCTTGAATGAATGCTCTTGATTTTTTTTTTTTTAATTGAGAGATATAACACACATAGAAAAATGCTCAGGAAACTCAAATAATCCATTTAATGAAGTATTTTGAAGTGAACTCATATAATGGAAACACAAGTTAAAAAAAAAACACATTTTTAGTGCCTTAGAAAATACTTTATTTTCCCTTTACTAACTTCAATCTCTTTTACAATCGTAAAATAATAATTCTCCTGTGTTTCTAATCATAGTACAATTTAGTCCACATTTTGAACTTTAAATAACTGGAAATATTTGTGTATGACATTTTTTTATTTAACATTAATGTTTGTGAGATTCATCATGTTGGTGCATATGGCTAAAATTCATTACTGTATAATAATCCATTGGTTACACTACCGCCATTTATTCATCCATTATAATTTTGGTGAATATCTGCAGGGCTTCCAGTTTGAGGCTACTATGAAAATACGGCCACAAACGTTCTTGTCTTTTGGTGCAGATGTTCAGGAATTACGAATTTCTTCTTTTGAGAGGGTAACGAGCCACATCGTCAAAGATCATTGAAAATGTAAAAGGTAATGTAGACGATCCACTGGATTTATTCAAAGGGATCATTGATTATTTTGGTTAGAGCCTGTTCGGTGGGATGCATAGAGTTAATAGCAAATTTTAATGGGGTGAGAAGGAGATAGATTAGTGGAAAACAATTCAGGGAGTGAAGATAACTCTTTCATGGAGTTGCCTGTAAGGAGAGGAGAAAATTAAGGATAAGTTTTGCTCTAACTACAAGAGAACACCAGGTAAGTGTCAATGCGACTTCCGAGAAAAATCATGCCTGTTGATTATCTCTTCTTCTCTTTATTCTTCAACTTCTTTTGTCACTAACTTACCTATTAAGACTTAAACATACTTAATCTCTGCCATGTCGAACCTTAACTCCTTGCCCAGGTTTATGAAAGGCTTTCGAATATATGCAGACCTGATTCATGGCATCCACAGTTACTTGCTCATAATCCCAGGTCAAGAGACTGATCACGTTTCAGTTCTTCAAATATGCTAAATTTTCTATCCAAGCTTATACATGCGCTGATTTTTCTTGGAGCACTCTTTTCTCTATACATTTCCTTTTCTTCTCCTGGATAATTTCTATTCATTCTTCAGGTTTCTGCCCAGATATTAGTTCCTTTTAAAAGTCTTCCCAAGTCAAATGTAGTTTACATAAATGTGTATGTGTGTGTTAAATTTTGTTCTCCATCTTCTTTCTGGCCTAGTCAGTGTTCTCAGAGTTGCACTACAATCTGAGATGCATCCTACTCATGCCTCTTTCCTTCGTTCTCTCCATACACAGGTGTTGCAGCTATGTCATTAGCATATGATGGCTATGATCCTCAAACGAGGGGTTCATGGGTCACATGTGGAAAACATGAATTGTACTAAACTAAAGAGCTATGCATGTCATGAAAGTCTCTGATTCCTCTTTGTTTTCTTCTGCCTCTACCATTCTGCCATTTAGGACCTACATAACATTTACGTAAGTGAATTCCTTCTGTTATCATGTGCATCGTCTATAAGACAACAGGATGCAAAAGGGAACACTTCCTCACTTCCATCCTAACCCCGACTATTAGGCAATTCTAGACTATATCAGGTTAATTTACAGATATAGACTTGTAAATTTAGGGTGGATTCTAATAGCATAAATACGTTTCACCTCAAATGTGAGTTTTAAAAATATTAGAGAAATATTGGAGGAATGTTACACTTGACAACTAAGACACGTTTCTTGTATGATACTTGCTGTAAAGATATATATGTTGATATATAAATAAATATGAATATATACATATAGGTATATAGCTTCATACACACTCACATTCTTCATGCTACGCTGTAAAGAAACAAACTATTTTACATTGAGAACTTCATAATTAACTGAAGTTTACCCTGACAAGTTAAATGTTATCAATTTTAAATGATTATGACCTTGGATAAATGATGAAACTCATATTTAGTTTTTCATGTGCAAAATGAGGACTTATAGTCTCAGATAATCTCTCGCATCTTTCTCTGGTTTAAGTTTCTGTGGTTTTTATGACATCTTTTAAAAATGGATTATAATCTTTATGTAATTATACAACAACAAAGATGGTTTTGTTTTGTTTCGTTGTCGATTCAAGGTCAATAGTAGAAAAAGACCATGCTGCTCCCATCTTTTTTTGTAGCTTTTCTGTCTTATTATTTGATACCTGACTATCAAATTGACACACCTACAAGTTCTGAGCTGAGCTTTTGCAGCTGTCATCATTCTCAAACACTTCGTGCTCAGCTGTTTCTTACTAGCCGTAGATTATGGAAAAAAAATAGCCCAAACTATAGCAAACAATAATATGTTAAGTAATCTATGTCAATAATATTCTGAGTGAAGATAAAAAAACAACACCATCATCCTACAGGTGGGCTTGACAATACCTATTTTAGGTGTTTGGCATCTTTTCTCAAGTTTGACTCTGTTACAGAGAAATATGGCTGCTGGAACTTCGCTGAATAAGCAGCACAGCATTGGACACTGTACATAATATAAACCAGAGAATGTACATCCTAATATAAGTCAGTGCCTTGACACTTTATTCATGTTGTAACATCTAACAGAAAAAGATAGAAATTAAATCAGCCTATTTTCACAATTCATACAGTGATGTACTAGACTCTTCTCTTTCAGTCGTGTGCTTAACATATTTACATTTATTAATGGTGTTATTTCTTCCTTTTAAGCAGCATTTCTGCCTGCAAAGTGCCGCCACTAGAACTACAAAATAGAGAAATATTTCACCTATTTAAAGAGTATAAAGTAGAGGCAAAATGAAGAAATGACTCGCCCAAGGTTACAGAAGAGATGGAGGATGCAAGATTAAAACCCAAGAACTATTGCTTCCTGCATTGATCAACATTAATTTCCTATTGTCAGTCTGAGTTTATGAACTTCAGAGTACATGAATTTCCACTACTTAACCTAATTTATATAGATTCCAAATAGCACGTAAATGATGTACTGTCAGAAAGTCTAGTTTGCATGACTTGGGAATATTAAATAGATTTATTTTCATAGTGGTTGCTAAAAGATGTTAATCATATTGGACACAGCTAGTTAACACAACAAGCAGTGAAAACTAACTTTTATGTAGTATTTCAGCCCTCATTCCTATCCATCACTAATCGATACTTAAACTTACTAATTCTATGCACAGTAATTAAATGAATTTTCAAATCCAAATGGGAATCCATTTTCTTGGAGACAAGTCATGTATTCTTCTAAATCCATTTGTAAGCCAAAAGCTGGCATGAACACATTTAGAATGCTGGTTATTGCTTCAGCTTCCAATATAATAAAATAAAAGGTATACAGCTCCTCTCAATATCCACTTATGTTATAGAAAATTAAACCATCGGAAAATCATTGCCACCTTCTGGCACTAGTGGTTATCCACCTTGATTTGAGAATGGCAGACTGAATACACATATGAGATAGATGTGGAGGCTTCTTATTAAGGAAAGGCATACACATAGTAGCATGCTCAAAATTCTTTGCCTCTTTAAGCCACAGACAATACATCTCAAGCACATTAAATGAGTGTTTTCCCATTAACATACTGTTACTGAGTTTGTTTTAAACTCATTCTTAAACTCTTATGGGAGATTCATAATTAGTGAACAGTGATAACCTTTCGTTTTCCTTGGGTTTTTACATATATCACTAGGTACACCGAGTGTTGAATATGAGAGAATCAATAAATGCAACACTTAGATGATGAATGTTTACAATTTACTCTTTCATTGCTACTGTGTGCTAACAAAAACAACACCTAAAAAAGAAAAGTCGCATTGCAAACCGAACAGATAGTGACCCCCAACTAAATCTTTTCCTTGTAGTTAAATCAAAACGCTTCTATGACTCACATATACCTCATTGCACATAACCTGCAGATTGTATATAACTCATCCATTCCATTCACAAAGACAATGCATAGAGTTCAAGGAAAACTTGGAATAAACTTCATTACACAGTTGGGCGAATCATTTAGGCATTCAAAAAAATCAAACAGTAAATAATCCAATGAATGAATGAAGTTATCTGTAACTCTGTCTTAAAAAAAAAAAACTTTTCTATGAATGAAATATCTCAGAAGTCTAATTATCCAGGGTCACAGTACCTTATGTGAAAGAGTTGCAGAGAGTTTCACATTTTTTTTTAGAGGTAGGACAATATCACATGGATCTACAGTGTGACAAGGAGTTTTTCATTACCTATGAGTGCTTTTTTTAAACCTCCAAAGTCAATTTTTCTTCTGCATTGGGAAAACCATCATACAATTAAAGTAATGACAGCAATCCTGCTTCTCTCCTGCTGAAAATATAGTTTCCTATATTAACAAGACAGTCTGAAATCATTTCCCTTGTTAGTACTTTAAAAAAAAAAAAAAGAGGGAGAGAGAACACTTTCTTTCTGAACAAGCCTAAAGAATGTCCCAGTAGATACAATCTTTTCTATTTGGAAAACAATACTCTGCATAATGATTCCTTTTTCTATGCATTATTTGGGCAAAAAAAAAAAGTCCAATGTGTACTTGACAAAGTAAAGTCTGATTTATTTCTTTGGAGGTTGGGTGACTATTTGCTAAATGGGACATGACTGGGAGTGCCTTACAGAGTGGACAAGCAGAGACTAAGTGCTCATAAATCTCTACTTCTTGGGATCACAAAATGGTGTGAGAGATTTACGTAGAGACCATAGCCCCCAGGGCCAAATCACTTATTTTGATATAAAGCCATTATATCCCTCCCCCCACTTAAGTTGCAATTTATTTTTAAATGTTATTTAAAATAGATTTCTACCTCCTATCAAGGGAACACTAAGTAAAATGTTTAGAGAACCAGACCTTTGGAAAAGAGTGTAGAATGAATATATGCAATAGTGCACCATGCAATCCAGAGTTAAGTCAGATCAATTCGCATAAGAAAATAATCCATAATTTATTTTTATGACTTACCTTTGGCCATGGTTTTGTGAAGATTCTCTATAATATTTAAATCATGTTTGCAATAAAGAAACAAATGATACCAAATCATTCATTGAATAGTAGGAAATATATTAGAGAAGATATAAGTATGCTACTAGTCTCAATACATGTGTTATATTTTCAGAAAAATACATTGTTCTTAAATATTCTTGAAAATTCCATAAGCCATCTTTAATGTTAGATGTTTATACATGACTTATTAAAAAATAGGTATTATATATGTGTGTATTTATACACAGAATTATTGTTATCAAAATAATCTTCATGAATCTCTTGTACTTTTACTACCATTTCTCTTTCACTCTTAGGTTTTCAAAAAAGAGCACAAATGTTCTTTCTCTCCATCTATCTAAGTTTAAATCTGTGAATCTGAAACTCTTGTCTTCACTTATGTTTGGCTTGATTATTTTTTCTAATTCTTTTACTGAATAAACATAATCAGTTCAATTAAAATTTTTGCTTGCGCATTGAACAATATCTGAAAATTATCCTGCCTGTTCACTGTAGGTTGACTACCGAGTATTTTGGAAGCAGGTATACATCTGTGTCTAGATGTCAGTGGACAAGGCTCAGCTCTCCACGTGGGTAGGAGGTGGGAATATTCCACAGTTGCCAAAGTCTCCTCAGATAACCCTGAGAATGGCTGGCACCCCCAATCATGCCTTTACTAGTCACTGGATATCAGCCAGTCCAAAAAGGGTATGACATGGGGTGGCAGGGCTCTCTACATGGGACACAATCTCTGTAGCAGCTGAAGGCTGAAAGCTGATAGCACTCCCAACAACTAGAAAAACATCTCCTTCCTTGAAGGCGGATCTCCATGGTGGCTCACCCTGTCCATCCCCTGAGGACTGAAGCTGCTCTTCACTCTCACTGACCCTGGCCTTGTAAGATTCCCTTGAACCCAGGAAAGACTACCATTTCATACATTTCATGTGATTTTGTGGAATCTGACTGGGACCACGGTATATGATCAGGATCCAACACAAAGCATCCCACCTGACTTGATATCTTGATTAAATACTTTTTTTAGATTGGCAAGTCTGTTTTTCAAAATGGCTGTTATGATACAAGTCTGTTTGAATTCATAAGGAACCATAGGAACCTGTGAGAAGTGCCTTAATGTTGACAAGGAAAGATTTTTAAAGAACACCCTTTGTAACATGAAAATCAGGGCTGTAAGCACGTAGTTTTTCCTTGATTACAAACCCTGCAACAAATATGCTAAAAATGCCCAGGTTATGCTGGGCTGTGCTATGTACGTAGCAATTACCATGACAGTGTTTGATTATATTCATTCATATTAATGGTGCAGTCTTCATTTATAGGTTTGTAAACATTTCAGACTCTATTACCTTGTAGCATTATTTCATTCTGTTGACAGATACATTATCTTTTGTTTTGTGGCTTAAGCAGCAGCACCCAGCAAGTAAAGCAGTAGTCAAAATACTCGGAATGCTGACTGCAAAATTATACCTACTACTGGCTGACGACAGTACGGTTTTCTTGCTTCTTTGTGTGTTATTTGTATTATTTTGTAAAGATAGGTCAATGTGAGGCTCTAAATAAACTAATAATCTCTTTACTCAGAATGTCAGCAAATATTCAGGATAATAACAACGTAAGGGATTGTCTACCCAGCTAAAGTTAATTGTTTTAGCTAATTTAAGTGTCAATGATAGTTTGAACACATTTTAAATATTTATAAACACATAAAACACTAAAAGGTATTTGTATATTTATAACTGTCTTGCTAGTTTTAGTAAACCATTCCTTACTCTATTTCACTTAAAATATTTTTTAAAAGAAAAAAGAAAAATTGTCCTCTATCATTAAAATGCAGTGCCTTGCAGAATAGGGGGAAATGTTAATAAAGTAAAAGCTGTTACAAATTTTCAAATGATTACAAACTTTTCAAAGACATTCCCGTGATTATTTTGTTTGCCAAAATAATGTTAAGCTGTTACCTGATAAAGTTACTTGACAGAAAAATATACTATGCTTGTGATTATGTCCCATGAAACAGTGACAATCAGGCCAAAATAAATGGGGAGTCAAAAATGCACATTAATCGTTAATCATTGTAGAGGCTCTTAAAGCCAAAGCAGAGAATGCGAATATTTAGGTTAAGGTTGATATACTAGAGATGTAATCTGCCCCCTTCTAAAATTCCCTTGAAGATAATCTGCCCGTTCTTAGCCCCGATGGTCCTGATTATTATACTATATGAATCTTTCCTACTTGTGCATGTAACTGAACAAGGCACAGACAACTGACTGAACTAAGGTGGATTAATCCATTTCTCAAACTAAGTGAATCTTGTTTGTTTGTTTATTTTTTTTGAAAATATGAGTAAACAAACAAGTGGGACTGCATCAAACTAAAGAGTTTCCTCTGAGCAAAGGAAATAATACGTTGGAAAGGCAATCCTCAAATGGGAGAAAACATTCACAAACTATATTTGCTAAGGTGTTAATATCCAACACGTATGAAGAACTCATACAACTGGATAGCAAAAATGCAAATAACTCAATTA
Source organism: Macroglossus sobrinus (assembly GCA_004027375.1). Lineage (NCBI taxonomy): Eukaryota > Metazoa > Chordata > Mammalia > Chiroptera > Pteropodidae > Macroglossus > Macroglossus sobrinus. Next base: position 225,545 of record PVKZ01002189.1, read on the forward strand.
AAAATGGGCAAAGGACCTGAACAGACATCTTTTTCCACAGAAGAAATGCAAACAGTTGCTAAGTATATGATATGCTGCTGCTCAGCATCACTGGTCATCAGGGAAATGCAAATCAAAACCACAATGAGGCATCTCACATCTTTTGGGATGGTTATTACCAAAGATATCACAAGTGTTGGACAGGGTGTGGGGAAACTGGGACCCTGATGCCCTGTTGGTGGTGATACAGAATAGTACAGCCACTGTGGGAAGCAGTATGGAGATTCTTCAAAATATTTCCAACGAAACTGCCATATGACCCAGTAATCCCATTTATGAATCTATATTCAAAAGAACTAAAATTGAGATCTTAGAAGGTCTGCAGCCCCATCTTCATTACAGCATAATCCCCAAGAGCCAAGATATGGAAAAAACCCAGATATCCACAGACAGATGAAAAGATAAAGAAAACGCAGTATCTGCATACAATAGAGTACTATTCAGCCTTAAAAATAAGGAAGTCCCCCAATTTTAACGACACAGATGAACACAGAGGACATTGTGCTAAGTAAAGAAATCAGTCACAGAAAGGTAAGTACTGCATGATTCCGCCTGAATGAGGTGTCTAAATGAGTCACGCTCCAAGGAGCGGATGGTATAATGGCAATTTCCAGGGGCCAGAGCGCATGGGAAATAGGGAGCAGATGCTCAGGGGGTGTGAAATTTCAGCCATGCAAGATAGCTGACCTGCTGTGCCTGCAGACTGTGGTACGGGATGACGCCCTTCAAAATCCATTGATTCATGTTAAGTGTTTACCAATATAAAACACAATACACACACACACTAACACAAATCAATATATGGTCTTCACATTTACCTCACTGAAGTTACACAGCAGTCTCTCAAACACTAAGGCTGCTAGTCGGCTCTCTTTGTAATGTCTTTCTCTATAAAAGGGATGATTTTATTCCTTTATATTTGATTATTATTAAATCGATGGTCTTAGGACATTATGACTAAAAACTTTATCAGCTAATTTGTACAAAAGACATTTTTTTTAATGTTTGTGAAAGAAAAGTATGTGACCTGTGTTTTTTATAATGAATTCTACACGCCTGGACTTAATGATAATTTAAGAAATATATCCCTTGAAAACAAAGTATCCATTCTTTGCCTCCAACTGAATTATAAATTATTAGTTGCTGTCTTTCATAAATAGTTTAGCTTATAGTCTAATTTATCTCAATTAGTGTATTTGTTACTTTAATAGATGGATGCATTAATTTTAATTGGGTAATGACTAAATTGGATCAGTACCAGCCTACAAAATTGTTTTACTTACTTGTTAAAAAAGAAGCTAAGAAGTAATACTAAACCTAAATGACACCAGTACAACCTAATCTACTTAAAAATAAAACTCTACATCAGATCACATATTTTTACTTAAGATGTTGCAAGTCAATGCCAAAAATTAACAATTCCATAAAATAATTTTTAGAAAGAATCAAAAGGGATCCTTCACAAGACATGCAGTCAGCTTCTCTCAATCAACAAGCAAACAAGCAACTAACTGTATCCTGCTATATTTGTTCATAGGAAATCCTATAAAATATCTACACTGGGACCAGTTTGGGCTTCCGCTCACTCCCATACACACATCAGATGGAAAATGGAAATGTTCTGTGACTCGTAAATTCTGTTTGTTGGACACAAACAGTTAGCTGAGTGTCCAGAACATTCCCCGATTTAGATGCATTTGTTCAAGAGCCAAGGCCCTGTCTGCTTTTACTTACCTGTGGCATTAAATACGCACCCTGCTGTTTCCTCTTTCATTTGATCCTGTCCGTTCCCATCAACAGTTTGGTTAGCTCTAAACACAAAGCTTCACAGAGTAAAGACTTGTCGTAACTACATACATTGCTTACAAGTTACCACTCAAAATCAGACACTTAATAAATGCCTTCTTTGGATGGCATAAGTAAACACCATCATGTTCATATTATGACGTTTTCATTTAGAAGTCTCAATATTTGTGATTCATTAGTACCTGGTGTGCATAGTGAGAACATACTGTGCACGTTTGTATTTCTTTTTTGTTAGTGATAGTATGTTTAGTTCCATTGAACTCAAAGTGCCATTGTTATCATATTACATGTGAACACCATCAGCATGACTTGTAACGATTATAACACTGGAGAATAAATATTCCATAATTATGGAGAGTTGGCCCCAATTAGCCGACTACCGGATTAGTCAATTAAGCATAAGTCTCGATTTGCTTGCACAAAATGTGTGGTTTTAATAACGACATCATATCCCCTCTATATCTGTTGTATTAAATGAATAATGCCCAGGAAAGCAGTTGTCACTGTGATACAACATACTCAACACTTAGTTGGGTAGTTGGCAAATTATTAACCAAGATAACTTGTGACTCCCACGAAACACTGCTCAGCAAACACGCACACCAACTGAGCTCCAGACCAGAAGACCTCCTCTAATGCCACTTTTGAAAATGTATTCTCGACGCCAATGCCTCTTTTGGATGTCACCATCATTTGAATAAAGTATAAAATATAACAATAATAAATGTTATATTTTTTCTGCCAATATGAATCCATGCCAGTCCTAAAGGAAACACATTCAAAATGACACATGGTGACAGATTACAATAGAGTCTGAAGAAGCACAAAGTTATGCAAAGTCCAAACTTTGGCAGGTCTTTTGGTTTTACTGACAGTTCCTTGCCAAAATCCTATTTGATAGATGAGAACAATTTGTCTTTTTGGACATTCATGAATGAGATACTGCAGACATTGAATTATACATACTGAGGTGAAATTCACTTTTTATATTTGAATTTAGTAGATGAATATGCATGTAGAATTAAATGTCCCAGATGTCTTGCCAACTTAAACTATAATAAATCTAAATATTCAGACTAGTTCAACTAAATCACAGTATCTCGTGCATAAAAGCATCCCATGTATGTTTGTCATTGATACCGATGATACTAATGGCTTCTTTAAAAATACACATATACAATACCTTGCTCATTATTAAACACTCTTATTCTGAGGGGATAAAGTATATATTTCCCACCCTAAGTAGGTTCATCCGAATTGCAAATTTTGAGGTGTCTCTGGGATATTTGGCATTGGCAAATAAAGGTTGCAATCTTAGGGAAGATTATGAGTGACATAACTATCTCAGATTTTTATAAATGATAACAAAGGCAAGAGTACTTCTAAGATACTGTTCATGAAGCAAGACCATGAAAAATTAGGAAGACCACCATATCTGTAAGAGTAAACAAACATTTAAGTGAATGTCCACAGGACAAAGTGTAACATCCTTGACAGAAGTACGGACAAAAAATCTGTGAAACATCCTTCTATGAAAAAAAGTCACTGACCATTTTAAGTCAAGAAGGAACATCGCAAAGTCTACTTAACCTCATTGTGGCTTACATATGAAAAGTACCTATAAAATTAAACATGCGACATTAGTTTGTAAAAAAAAAAGAACAGACATCTTGGTTATCTGACTTTAGGTTAGAATTTGATTATCTACCATGAAGATTACTCAAGGGAATTTAATTAGCATAATGACAAGACTAGATTTGTGTTTCAGAAATATACCTCTAGTCACAATATTGTGAAATAATTAAAAGGAGTAGAACACAAAGATTTGTAATTCTTGAAGTAAAAATTATAAGATATTGCACTAACCTAATAACAATGAAATGACTCAAGAAAATGATTTGAGACACATTTGAAAATGGCAGCAATTTTTGAACTATTAAATGTGGTAGATAAAGGAATGTATGAAAAGTGTGGAGAGATATATTAATCATTATAGCTACTTTTGGTCAATGGGTACAGAACTATTTTTGATATTTCAAAGTTAGTACCACTGCAAGAAAGTAGATAGTATAAATGTAGATTTAATGGGAAAAAGGAAAAGTTCAGTTTCTTACACGTGATTATTGATGTGCCAATGCAACATCTGGTGGTTTTCCATGCATAGCACAAAAAAAAAGCCTTAAAAACTAGAAACTGAGAAAAATACTTTGGACTCAAAAAGCGTGAGCTTGAAGACACAAGCATTTATAAAATGTTGTCCATGGAACACAGCCATGCAGAAATAAGCACAGAAAAATGTGTAAAGGGGGCGGGAGTGAGGGTTCAAGTTCTTACAGAAAGATGTTATACAAGATGATCTGAGTGGATCAGTTTCTAGATGAAGTTATCAAATGAAACACAGTAAAAAAAATAAAAATAAAAGATGAGTTAGAGAAGCCATCTTTAAGAAAGTCAGGCTGCATAGTTTCCTATAGCTTTTTGTTTTCTTCTTAGATCTGAGTCGGATAATGAGGCTTAGAATTTTGGAGGGTTTAAAAATGATTAACTCAGATAAAAGACAGCCTTTCCCCAAAAATATGACTTTAATAACAACAACAAAAAAAAAAAACAGCTTAAATGCTATTCTATAGCCTTTCCTTTTATAAACGCTTTTATATAGAGATAATCCTAGGATTTCAAGGTGAGTGAATTTAAATAACTTGTGAGAATATTGTGACTTCCTAACTAATGAAAAATATGTGTTCTTCAAATAATACTTTAACGTAAGATTTGCAATGATTTAAAGCAATTTACTGAGAGGATGCATGAATATAAAAAAAATTGGTACATAAGCATTTTTTAAGGCTTCAGTTTAGTGAAGCAAGTAACATAATGAGGCACAAATATGGCATTTTAAAGGGTTTTAAGTTTCTTGATGTGTGATTCCTCTAATAATCTAGAAAAATAAAAATTTTCTGTTAATAATTTTTGGCCCCAAATATGCACATTAGATTCACAAAATATGTAAAATATGTATAGCTATACACGTGTACATATAAGAATACAAATATAAATATACACATGTATGGTGAACTATATGAAACAATTATGTAGAACACATAAAATTACAAAAATCTAAATAAATATCTAGGTCTAATACTTCATATTTTTAAAGATAAAAGCCAAATTTAGACAGTGTTTTTAGAAATAACAATATAATAAACATAATTGTCCTGCAAAATATTGACTTTTATTCTCATTTATTCTCATTTTGCTGCAATGGCTCAAAAATCTCCAGGGAGTTCCTCTTTTGGCAACACTTTCAGAGACTTTTACTGGTGAATTAAGAAAATCAATCTCAATTACTTAAAATTCATACCTAATTTTAAACTCCAAATGGGTTTTTTCAACGCGATTGCTCATCTTATTTACGAGATTTAGAACCAAAAGTCTATTAAAAGCAATTAAATTCACCCCCAAAATATGAAATGTTTCTTCAACTATGGATATTCAAAAGCATGCTCTAAAATATCTGATGATAGTTATAGTTTTAGTGTTTTTAAGATTTATTGAATGTCATTAAAAATGGGCAAAGGACTTGAATAGACTTTTCTCCAAAGGAGACATACAAATGGCCAACAGGTATATGAAAAGGTGATCAACACAGTAATTTCCAGGGAAATGCAGATCAAAGGCAGTGAGATACCACCTGTTGGGATGAACATTTTAAAATAAAACAAAACAACAACAAAATCAAAAACAGAAGACAAGTATTGGGAGGATGTGGAAGTCAGAATCCTAATCCTGTCACACAGAATGTGAACTGTGTAGCCATTAGGAAAATCAGTACAGGGATATTTCAAAAAATTAAAAATAGAATTATCATGTGATCCAGCAATCTGACTTCTGGGTACATACCCAAAAGAATTAAAATCAAGATCTTGAAGAGATATATCTATACTCCATATTCACTGTAGCATCGCTCACAATAGCCAAGATCAAAAGTCTACTAATTGATGAATTAATTAAAAAATGGATTGTGTGTAGCATGTGTACATACAATGAAATAGTACTCAGCCTTAAACAATGAGGATATGGCACCATATATGACAACATGGGTGAATCTGGAGGATATTATATCAAGCAAAATAAGTCTGTCACAGAAAGACAAATACAGCACGATTCCACTGACATGAAGTATCTATAAAAGTCAAACTTGTAGGAACAGAAAGGAGAATGGCAGTCACCTGGGACTAGGGGACGGGGACATGGAGAGTTAATGGGTTGGTTAGTGTGCCAGTTATGCAAGATGAGTGAGCTTCAGAGCCCCAGTGTGTCACACTGCACCTATAGTTAACATTATAGCATGATTACACACTTAAAATTTTGTTATGAGTGCACATCTCATGGTCAGTGTTATTACAATTTTTAAAAATGTTGAAATAACAAATAACAAATGCATAGCAGAAGGGTAGAGAAAAACAAACAGAAAAATATTTTCCATGAGTCATGTTTCAAGTCATTGATTTGAACCATAGGTTTTATGCCAACATTTCCCCAATATCATCTATAAATGTACAAAGAAATAGGAAAAAAAATATGTTAAGAACATTAGGAAACAGAGAAAAAGTGTCATGAATGTCAGAATGTTTCTGCAAGATGTGATGCGCATAAGGCTGGACAGAAATGCCAATTGCCCCGCAAAAGTTGATGACGCTAAGCCCTCGGGGGAAACAAATGGATGGGGAGCATTACAAGGCACTAGATAACTCCAATTTCATCAATAGGTTATAGGAATGAGAGCTGGACATCAAAGTTTTGACAGAGACAGATCAAATGACACAGATTTGCATCTATGTCCCATATGCGCCCATAGTGGGTGGGTATGGCATTCGCTGTCAGCTTTAGTTCAAAATATCTGAATAATTTGAGAAATCAGTTGTTTAATTAAGATCAAATTCATCTCACTGGTTCAAAAATACCTCACAAATATAAATAGAACGAAAGCAAGGCAGTGAGATAAACAGTATAAAGATTATATATTTTCCAAGGCTCTGATCAGATATCCCCATTATTGACTATGAGGGAGTAACTGGGACTGAGTTTATCTTCCCACATTAACCAAATCAAAAACTGGACAAAGTAGTGACAACAAGGTGTGTCAGACAATGGACAGCAGGCAAAGGTTAGACAATAGGGTCAGCCACGTACGGGATGCAGCGATGCTAATTTAGGCATGTGAGATCAATAGATTCACAATCTTGCCTATATCTCAACTTTCAAAAGGGGAGATATTTTTTAATGCTATGCTAAGTATGACTTTGTGAATGCCCATTAATCAACCACTATGCACAGGCACATTGATTTCGTTCTCACACTAACCTGTGAGATGAATATTTATGCTTTTTAATAGATGAGTAACCTGATAATTCTGGAAAATATATCTGTCTATACCAGTGGGATTCCATATTAATGAATTAAACTCTGAATTTCTGATTTAATATGATCAAATAGAGTCATCGATTCAAGTTTTCCCCTAACCTTTACTTAAACTTGTAGAACTTTGTAAATGTTGCCAGTGTCAACTAATCTTCTGAATGCCTCTAAATATATCCCATAACAAATTTGAAGAAATCTATCCTTAATGAAAAAAATTAAAGTTTTTCCTATAAGCCCTTTGTTTTATATATATATATATATATATATATATATATATATATATATATATATATACACATAGTGTGTGTGTGTGTGTGTGTGTGTGTTGTATGAAAAAGAAGGAGCAGAACAATTCTGTTTGTTCCCTCTGAACTTCTTTGAGTTATAGCTCCTAATGTGTGCTAATCCATCTCCTTCTAATCTTTTAATTCTAATATTTCTCAAAATGGGTAATAAGTAGCCCATATAATATTGGCTATAATATCTTAATATAAATACAATTTTTAAAGTTCCCGATATTATACTTAAAGAAAAATTCACTTTAAAATCGATGCAATGCACTGTTATTATATAGGATATTCTCCTTGATTTTCATAACTTCTATTGCTAATATGGAAAGCTTCCATTGGTATTGACTGAAGTGAGATCTAAAACTTTTGGAAGTCAAAGCATTTAATTTTGTTCAATAGAAAATATACTGAGAAGACTGATCTGGGTATTGTTCCCAGGTACCATATGCAGCAAATGATTTTTTTTTCCTGAAAGTTGTACTATATAATTAAACATTTTCAATAGGAAAAACCCCGGTGGGGTAGGAATGTATATGTTAAACAATGTGGCCTCTTAAATAAAGAATGTACCTTAAGTTCTGAAGATAATTTAATATCAAACTACAGCTGACTTGCTTTGTGAGGTGCTTAGTACTGAATTTAGCAACTAAAAAGCTGGGGCGGGGGTTGGAAATCCCGAGTTAAACATCTCAAATCTGCAGTGCAGACTTAGGAATTATCTCACCGATTGTGAAGGCACAGTAGTAACTGACTGAAATGATATTCCTTTGTTCTGAAGTATAATAAAAAAAACAAATAGTTTTTCTTTTATTTTAATCCATTTGGGTAAACAACTAGCAATATTATTGTTCCAAAAGCATAGTTCTGAGAGGAACACCAGATTGCCTCTAAATTATACTCTCCCCTTATGCTTAATTTGTCACTACTCCACTAATTTGGTATTTCTGTGCCATATTGAAAAAATCAGAGAGTAGAACAGGATTGCTGCAAGAATCATCGTAGAAAACATAAAAGATATCTTGAGCATTGCAGTGGTCTTTACTGCGTGTTTTAGAGTTGGCAGGCATTCAAGGTCTTTGTGGAAGCTATAATTACTCTTACTTTATTCACAGAGAAAGTATGCACATAGTCGTCTAGGTTTATGCCTGTTTAAGGAACTTCTCTGTGACCCATCTGGTAGCTGAGAATAGTATAGTAGATATATCCCATTAATAATTAGGTGCTAGTTCAAATTTTGCTTAAAGAAGTAACACAGTTTTGAGATGCAATATAAGATGCAGTAAAAACCTTGGGCTCTACTGTGGCAAAAAAAAAAAAAAAAAGAATGTCTTATTTGCAATATGCTCTTATATCATTTATCCATTCTGGGTCTTGTTTTCCTTATCTTCCTAATGGGCACTGCTGACCCAGAAAATAGATAATCAATAATGTTAATGATTTGTGACATTTTCAAAATATCATTAAAGAAAAATATTTTATATTTGTATGTGGGCTGTTTTACCAACCAGTCAATAGAGACTATTTTATATAACCATCCAACAATTCAGTAATACTGAAGAAGCATTTGAAAAATGTGCTTTAACATTTAGAATGAAGAACATAAAAGTAACATTAACAATATTAAAAAATAATTTATTTCACATACATTAGGCTATGTTTCTTTGTGAAAATCCGTAGAGAGGGTTATAAAGTGAGCATCGACTGTTTTCTTTCAATAAGGCATTTGGAGAAAGGAAGGCAAGAGGGAAAGATTTCTCATCTTGCAACCAGACAACCAATGTTTTCAGTTTTGGTTCTACTAAATATAAATGTTTGCGTCCTTTAAAAGATTGCTTTATCTTTTAAACCTAAGTTCTTTTGACCATCTGAGAAATGAAGGTATTGGAACCTGAGCACTCTTGTAAGGACTCACATGAAGTTTAAGAGAACAGTAAAGATTCTAACTTGGTTCTCAGCAGATACTCCACAAATACTATTTTCCATTCTTCATTCTAGGACAAATGAGATGAATTGGTATATTCTTCTATCTATATATAATTTTCATGGTCAAGGCATTATGTCCTTATTTTGATTAATATTTATGAAATAATTCTTGAAGAGTAAAATAAATCACATACCCATAACCTTTATTAGACCAGTGAAGCCCAAAATTCTTGTTTAATGAAAAAATACATAGACCTTATTAGACAACAGTTTTCCATTCTTTTTTTAAAACACATTTAAAATACCAGATTATTATACAAAGCATTTCTAAAGATTAAAAAGTTCAAAAGAATATTACATAAGTAAACAATTAATTCAACATAACCATAACTAAAACCTCACCTTGCCTGTGAACATATTTATGGTTATTATCAATTACTCCTTTCTGCAGTATTTGAGTAGATCTGTTTATTCCCTTAATTACACTCTCATAGACTGACAACGCACAACTCTCCCATGTTCTGGTGATAGCCGCTCTCTGAGAGGTATCTTCATGCTGTCATGTATTCACAGAAGGCAGTGCATCATTGTAAGTTACAACTATTCCATGTTCACTTAAAGTTACTGCCTGAATACTATTATGTTACATACTTTTATCACATATGACATTTATAATACTAACTATACGGTAACGCATTTTAATTTTTGTTCAATAAATATATAAGGAATGACTGTTATGTGTTTTTTTGTTCATAATGAAAAAACTATGGACAGGTTCATTTCCATTATAGAGGTGACAGACAATACACAAATAAACACATAAAATATTGAAGCAAGTTATAGTAAGTTCTATGGAGAAGAATGAGCCATTTTGAGAGAAGAACAACAGAAGATCATTTAGATGAGTTGGCTTGAGGAAAACACCTCACAGGAAGGGACATTGTGCTCTGACCAGCCCTGAGCTACTAGAGGACCAGTAGTGACCAGTGACCATGACATGCGGTGATGGATGGGGAGACAGGAGTGCATGTAAGATTCGACCAAGAGAGTAGTGTTATGGAATTAAACTTCCATTCTGAGGGTGATGAAAAAATTAAAGGTTGTAAGCAGCTGAGTGATACTTATCCATTTAAATTTTATTCATAACAAATGTATCCCTCACATAATAGGATAAATACAGTTCATCCAATTTGAAATTAATAGGCTGGTTTTCTTTGTAAAACCAGATCTCTTCCTAAGAAAGGTTAATAAGGTGACTAGATGATCATGGGCTGGGCATTTGAACATGGGCTGGACTCCACTGCAGTTCATTCTTCTCCATCATATTTAAAATTTTGAAATAATCTCATTATTTGCTTTCGGTCTTCCTAACATCGACCAAACTAAATATGTCATTAATTTCCTAGAACTCCAAATTTGCACTGCATGAAGCATTATTTTGTTTTTAACCTCACAATATCTAACATCATATCATTTACTTGCAAATATTCACTCTTCAAAATGCCCTCTTCCAAAGTAAAACAAAAACAAAAACAAAAAAGTCCTCCCACCTCTGAAATAAAATGAGTAATGTTTGATTTGAAAATACACAGAAAAAATCCTTTTAAAAACTATAACTAAAATTATAGGTACTAAATATACTCAAAATGAAGAATAACTGAATATGCCTTGTCAGCAGCAGCTGATTATATCAGAAAAACACAAATGGGGCAAAAATTTATTGCACTATAAAGGATATCTATTCTGCTTAATTTAGAATTGCATTAACTAACTGAATTCACAGTGAGAGTAGTACAAAAAATTTCTGTATCACTTTATCAGTACCAAAATAAATAAATGCATAGATTGCAATATCTGATGGGGAAATACAACATGATCATCTTTGGGGGAATAATCTAGAAGTAAGGGTAAAATTTTAAACAATGTGAATATTTTTAGAATCTGGTATATCTGCATTCAGCTCAATAGCCTTCCTGAGAAGAAGAGATCAGCCCTTATTCTTACAATTTCCTTACACAAGGACGATTACTCTCTGAACCCAAAATTAATTTGCACCTCAAGAAATGTAGGCGAAGAGTTACCCATCTGCCCGGTAAGAAATTGCTTTAAAATACAATAAAAGTGTTAGCTTTCCTTAAAATTGAATTTACACCTTGCTTCAGTGGGGTGGAGAATAGGTAATAAGTTCACTCTATTATGTGATCTATGGTGTCTGGACAATTTTTCTATACTTTCCCAAAGGATTTCATCTCCTATTTTTATGAAAATAAGACAGACACCTGTAGGTGGAGTCAAAGGCAACACAGAAACAGCTACTTGGGAGGCCAAAAGGGAATTCAATCACTTTATCTGCTCTACATTGGATGTTTCTCAACCGATTGCCATTAAGAGATACCCCCTTACAGATGCTAACAAAAGATCGTGATTTCCTGCTGTTGTTATCCGCTGCTGAGTTTTAACTGATATGCTGGATACATAACAGTCGGCTGCCATGTTTTCATTATTATTGCATGTCCCTGAGGTTTAGAGATGGGACTTGATTATGTGCTGAACTAAAGTAAAAAATGTTTGTCTAACTCATCAGTCATATACAGATCGCCAGCTGTGCTGCACGGAATACACTGGACTGTTCTAAGAAGAGTGAATATTAACCATAGGGGACCCAGGCTCATTAGGGTGCTGAGAACAGTCAGTGATGGAATCACTGGAGAAGCCATGGGGTATTAGAATACTCAGGCACACGGACTTGCTTAGCCTACAAACGAAGCAGTATTCCCTGCTCCTGGGCGCTAGCAGTATCTGTATCCATTTTATTCCCTTGTCTGGAAATTTCTTAGATTTGTTGTCGTCTTTAAGGTATCTGAGGGTATAATCACTCATTTATTCAAGATATATGGGCACCTACTATTTGTTCTTGGACACTGATCAAGGTGCCAGGGAAA
>PVKZ01002189.1:238062-255152 GCA_004027375.1 Macroglossus sobrinus
TGTGGAATACTTGGCACTCAAGACAGGCAGAGAAGGTCTACTCAAGAGAAAGAAATATGGCAAAGTCTATTTTCAAATACATATTCAAATATTAAAGCCTACTTTTTCGAGAAGTAAGCACTGACATGTATTTCTAGGATTCAGTGGTTATAGTTACTCTCTGTATTATAACATACATAATCTCTTTTGGGGATTTGGATGGCTTTTAATAACAACACGAAGGAGTGGATCTGAAGAATGGCTGGGTCTCTGAATTTTGCTTCCTACTTCCAAAACTTACTCAGATATTCACACTCCTGATCTTCAAAACAGTGTCTGATGGTTAGCAGAAAATGGCTATGTTAAGAAGAATAAGAATATTGCCTAATAATATTTTTAAAGAATTATGTTAAATACTTTTCAATTTTGAAAGAAAATAATTCACCTCCAAAGGTAAGTGGACTTTTTTTTAACTTGATCTAATTGCAAAATATTAAAATCATTCACTCGCTGTCTTTGTAAAAGTTCGATGCTTAAGCTTGCAGAAACAGTGCCTACACTCATTTCAGATAATGAAGGATGGTGACTGTGTTGCATCAATGTAATGCTATACATATCACTCTCTCATTCTCCCCAAAGTCCACTTTAAAGTAACATTACTGTATCAAAATTACAAGTTGAATTACATTAAAATTTCCAGTAAGAACAATTCTCAATAATGAATAAGCTGTGTGACATCTCTTTAACAGTATCTTAATTAATTTGCAATTTCTATTTCAAGACAAAAAAGAGCATTTTTATAAGAAATAAAGTTCTTTATTCAGCATTTCCTGGATTGTGTGTGTATGTGTGTGTGTGTGTGTGTGTGTGTGTGTGTTTATATATACCAATCAGATATATATATATATATAAATTTCTAGTTACTGGTTTTCCACTTTGGGGGATCATATCTTCCAGCAATGCCTTGGGAAAAGTTATATAAGAAAATCTTATACACTTGAAAATGTCTTTCTTCTATCATCATACTTGATTGAAAATCTGGTCATGTAATGATTTTCCTCTATCATAATTTTAAAGAACTTTGTCTGGTGACTTCTAGCTTATATATAACCTGCTTCTTCTATCCTTCTCCCACCAATGTAGGTCCTCAAATTTGTCTTTTATTCACGGTTTTCTCATATTTCATGATGATTTTCCTCTGTCCCCTTTGACAATTATTTTCCTACATAAATTGGTCTGAGCTCTCAGTGAAACCTTGAAATAAGGGATCTTTATATTTCTGTTCTGGAAAGTTGATAATATTATTTCTTTTGTATTTTATTCTGTTCATTGTCCCTTTTCATAAATGATCCTCTGATTTTTAAATTTATATTTTATTATCTACTCTGTCTTTTTTTCTCTACCTTTCTACTATTTTCTAATTTCCTACTTATAGGTGAAATCCTTCAATTTTAGCTACTAATATTCTACAGGTTGGTTTTTTAACATTTCTATAGCTATATATAACATGATTTACCTCCCATAGCATGATTAATCTATTCTCCACAGATCCAGTCCCAGATTCCCATCCAGTTGTTTACTCCAGTTCAAAGTCCAGGATTCCTGGCAAGTGCACAGATCTCTCTGTGTTATCTGCATATTGAGTATTATTCTCTATCAATCCATCAACTTACAGTAAGGCTGTAGTGTGTCAAAAGGTATAAAATAAACCCAACTAAAATTCAGGGGACTTGTAACTCAGGTTTGCAGGGATCTAGTGGCCTGGCACGCACTGAGATCTTCCTTCTCAGGAAAAGGATAAATGGCTGTATCTGACCCCTCCAATGACTGAAAGAGAGGCACAGTATCCAGTGGGCCTTTTTGGCAAAGAAGTGTGTTGTAATGTGCACCGAGGTCATTAATCCCAACTACCCAGGAGAAAGTGGACTACGACTCAACAGTAGAGGTAAGGAAGGTGTGTCCGGAATACCAGAGATCCCTCAGAGTGACTGACAACCCATCCAGGAAGGATGACTAATGGCCATGGCCCAGACCCTCCAGAAACGAAGATTTGGGTCACCCTACCAGGTAAAGAACCATGAGCAGGTGAGGTGTTTCCTGAAGGCAAGGAGAAATGGAATGAGGTAGTGGGAAAAAGGTAATTATAAATATCAGCCAGGACCACGTGACTAGTTACAAAAACAAAAACTAGTCATAACTATCTCTTCCTTACTTTGCTATGAATATATTTGTGTGTGTATCTAACGATCTCTGTTTTCATTCCTCTCTTATTTCCTTACCATGTAACATAAGATGTATTGCTTTTATATCATAGCATTTAAGTACTGTTGATTTTATGTCAGAGTATTTAAGTTACGAGCTATTAAGGAGAAGAGTAAACATCACTAAGGAATGTTACTTCCTCTTCTAGGGAAGGGATTAGTGTATTTTTGGTTGCATGCAGGACAGTTATGTCATGTTAGGCAGAATTATGACCTTGTTATTGTTTTTAATTAGAGATGAAGTATAGTTTAAAGAGACACAATAGATGCCACGTTGACAAGGAGTAGACACATATAGTTGATTTTATGTGTCGACTCCACTGGTCATGTGGCGCCCAGATTAAACATTATTTCTGGGCGTGTATGTGAAGGTGTTTCTGAATGAGATTAGCATTTGAGTCCGTGGACTTGTTAAAGCAGATCATCCTCCCAAATATGAATGGGTGTTATCCCGTCTGTCCAGGGCCTGAATACAACAGAAGACGGAAAGCTGGGACAGCCACTCTCACGTCATCTTGTCCCCTATAAACTCGTCTCCTTTCATCTTATCTCATGTCTCTGGCTCTTGGATGGGGATTTATTTATATTGCTGGCTCCTGGTCCTACGGACTTTGTGCTTAGACTGAATGATGCTTCCGGCTTTCTTGCATCTCCAGTTCTCCAATGGTGGGTTACGGAGCTTCTCCACCTCCGCAATTGCGTGAGCCAATTTCTTGTCTCGGGATGTGTTTCCACGGGAATACAAATTAAGACAGGATATCACAAAAGGAGCCATCTACTCTATCTCAGGGGAGGTAAGACAGGCTTCAAGTTCAGGAATCCCACATCTTAGAACAAAGACACAACACAGCTCCCATGGAGCATTCTGGCGAGCCTTTCACTGCTCATAATTCGAAGGTCACTCAGAAGGAGATGGATGGAGGGAACTTGGATTACTAGTGAGCAAGATTTGAAAGAAAGCTCCATGTCATCAGATGGAATGATTGGATGGAGAAGAGAGAGTGTAGTAGCTAGCTAAACAGTCGTAACCCTTTAACTAAAATACAGGTAATAGTACAGCATTATAAGAAAATGCAAATAAAATAAATGTCATTCAACTTACAAATAGAAACCCTAATCTAATTTATCACATCAGCATTATAGAAATAAGAGACTTAAGCCAAGGGATGGATTATGCACAATAAAACCCTAACATGAATCAAACCGACTGCTTTGTTTACCTGTTCTTACTTTGGCGCATTTAAGCACTGATTAAAATTCTCCTAGCCAGCCTTTACAAGGGGAAATGAAAAATATATAAGCCATTGTATACATTTCTAATAAAGTCTTAATAATTTTTTTTAAGTAATGCATTTCAGGGGTACTCTGATTTGAACAAAATTACCTAACCCGTATTCATTTTGAAAGATTTGTGATACAATTGTTGTAAATTCCATCATGATATTAATACTTTATATAGATCTGGATTTGAGTATTGAAATCGAATGGAGATGTAAGTTTGGTACAGAAGAGGAAAAATGAACATTTGTAATGAAATACATAACGTCAAAGACATCAGATGTGGAATAGGCGTTAGGGTCCAATCTTGCTGTATTCTCTCAAGGTCACAGAACTGTGACAAAGGCAAACTATGAAATCTCAAAAGCCTCATAAAGTTTATGTCACATAAACAATTATGAAAAACAACTTTCTGGTAGAGTTTAAGACATGAGGAAGCTCAGAACATGATTTAAGTAAAGTGTGGCAATAGTGGCACATAGTTTCTATTGGAAAGACAATCATTGACTCTGGTTTAGAGGAGGGGTCCCCAAACCCTGAGCCCAGGACCATGGCTTGTTAGGAACCAGGCCGCAAGGCAGGAGGTGAGCAGAGGGGTTCTCTGTGTTTGCAGCTGCTCCCCAATGCCAGCATCACCGCCTCAGCTCCACCTCAGATCACCTGCCTTAGATTCTCATAGGAACACCGGTCCCTGGTGCCAAAAAGGTTGGGGACCACTGGAGAATATAATAAAATTATCTAAGGGAAACTGTATTTATTAGCATACAAAGGAAACTGTCTTATAGATAATTTCAATAAGGTTTTTTGTTCTCCAAAAGCTGTTTTTTTTTTTTCATTTGGAGAACATGTTTATCTCCAAGAAGCTTAAGGGACCTCATTGTTGCTAGAAAGAAGAAGTGAGACTATGATAGTGGGATTAATATTCTTTCCATCATTTATTTCACTGTTTGAACCATATTAAAATACTATTATCTATCAACTAATTGGGGTTTAGGGATCATTAGTTTAAGTAAAATAATATTTTAAAAACAAGATGTAGAAAAATGGGAGCTAAATAAATGTCTCAGTGGACATAATTAAAGTTTAAGAATTTACCATACAGTTTTCAAAAGCTAAATAAGAAACAAATGGCAATTAACTACAGCACTAGGGTAAAATATTTTTGCAAATGGAAGATATCAAGCACTTCATTCTAGAAGCATAACATACAGTGTTCTCAGAAATGGAGGTAGAATTTAAACATTACATGCTCATTTTCTTTGGCCTAATCTAAACATCAGTGAAACAACCTTTCCTTGAATCACGATTTGTTTCTGATAGAATTACAAAGACATTGTCTCTGTTAAAAAAAAAAAAAAAGGAAAAGGAAAAAAAGAAACATATGCCCAGGTACATGAAGGGAATACAAAGCTAGAGACTTAGCATCAAAGAATAATGATAAACAGTATTACGTCAAGTTGCAGGGCCATGCTGAGCAGAGGCAGCCGGTCTGGATCTGAGTCAACAGATGGATTATAGGAATACGTTAGAGGGAGCCTTAGACTGCAAAAGGCGGTTGGTTGCCTACAGACAACAACAAAGTACACTGGATACAAACGTCTTTAAAATACAAAATGTGCTCCAAGTTTCAATTGCTTAAAAGGATGACTGCGAATCGAAGTTCTGAAAATTCCAATAGCTGCCAAGTACTACATTGAATAGATCAGAAATATGTGCTTGGCTACAAGATGATTACAGTCATTTAACCACGGGGTGGTGGGTGTGGGGGGAGTGGAGTAACAGGCAGTGTCATTTCTATGTCTGCTGCCATGATTCCAAGAATTCTCTTTCATTAGGAGTCTGTAACTCACACAATCACAAAAATACTGACCTTGGAAGAAGCATGTGATTTGGGAAGATGGTCATTTTAATTAATTATTCTGTTTTTGTGAGCAAGGACGCAGGAAAATCCTCTTCATATTGTGTTAGAGTTTGTCCTTAGTCTTGGGTGACAGGCGATCAGTCACCCTCAGGGATGAATGAGCAAGATTTACAACTGGCATATTTCAAAAGTGGTTTAAATGACCCTCGAAAATACAGCGAAGTGCTAACTGTGTGATGAGGGGGCCCTTAGATCAAATTTCATGCTTGAGGATGCCAACCACTTTCTCAGATACCACAGTCCTCCACTCTGCTTCATTCCAGGGCATTATTTGTGTATGCTTGATTATAACCCTCCGATCCACAGATTGGTTGAAGGAAAATATTACTGAGTATCATCTGTGCATTAGGAATTGTCCTAGGTGCTAAAGATGCAACAAAACAAAATAGAAAAAAAAAGAAAAAGAACATGCCCTCATAGTGCTTTCATTCTAATAAGAAAAAAATATGCTACTGTTTGCACAGGAACTGGACTCCAGACCTTCAGATTAAAAATGTCAGAGCTCATTTGGACGTGACATTCTGTGTATAACTGAGCATACATATTTCTTCTCTCCCGAAGGAATAAAAAAGGCTTAACTGAAGAAAATACATACTGAGTTATTGCATTTACTGTTGACGTGTGTTTGTGTGTGTGTGTGTGTGTGCATGTGTGTGTGTGCGCACGCGTGTGTGTGTTCTCCTTATGCCATTAAAAGCAGAAAGAAAATAATTAGAATTCACTCATGGCTGAAAAGTGACAATGGACAACTCGGACCTATGCTAGAGTCATACAAAGAAAGATTATCATATTTGAGAAAGAATAAATTGAGGAGAAATAATGCATAATTTTCTAAGAGAAAGCAGATCTCAAAAACAGTCATATCTGCTTGACTTGACACTTTTATATAACCCATCTATGGAAGTTGCTATGTTCTGTCATATCCAAGGGTGATTTTCAGCTACAGGAGCTGCTTAGCATCTAGGAACACAGATGGATGAGCCAATAAAGTCCCCCAATTTCTTATGCTCTTCTCATTATATCCCAGCTCCATGCAAGTCCTGTCTGAGTGACATGAAAGCTCCCAGGTGCCTTCACTGTCCTTCAGACCTGCTCTCTACTTCCTCCTCAGGTAGCCCGCTTCCTGACTACCTGTCACTTGAGTAAACTTACTTCTGTGAGCGCATGTCCAGTTACTCTTTACATTCAGTTTAACTTAACCTTGAAGTTGTGGAAACACAATGAGAAAGATTCACGAACACTTCTCAAATAACTGCAGACATTATGGAGAAGTTATATTTCATATTGTATTATTACCTACAAGAACCATGGATTGAAATCACTTATAATAAAATGCCAATGTTACTCATTTTGAAATTGTGTCTTAATATGTATTTGAAGGTTGAGATAAGAGAATGCAGGATGGGGCAAAATCCACACAGAAAGAACTGTATACGTGAAAGCAGGTGGAACAGTTTGTTTCTAGTTTGATGCTCTTATGAAGAAAGCTGCTACGTAAACAACCGTTTTTTTCCTTTGCTGTGTTTTTAATTTGTTTTGTTTTTGTTTTTAGTGAATACAGGCACCCATGTTAGTTGCAAAAGAAAGCATATATCATGGGGTATATGCAATGCTAAATTTTAGTCATCGTACCAATCATATTGCCAGAGTGGGTATATATTGTTAGCATTATTGGTATCGTCTTTTTTAAGTTTAAGTTTGGTTTCCTCCAGCACTTTCCAGCACGTCCCTCTCAACCATAAACCACCGTCATAACATTCTGCCTTGAAGAAGAAAGAAACGGGGTCCGTATAATCCTCTCTCTCTATCAGAGGATGCTTTGGCCTCAGAAATGTGCTTCATTTAGAGCCTCCTGCCCAGCATGACGTGGTCACACTGGCCACCATCAGGAATCAACACAATGTTTTGATCTCTACCTTCACTTCCAGATTCAGTGACTCCTTTTCCTTCACCATCCACCACACCTAAGATTTAATTTCTGAGCTCATGGATTCCCTGTTTGCTCCATTTTGATGATCCTATGGGATATAATCACTACTCTATAATAATATGTGTCATGAATGGATACAAATGATATTCATATGCAGCCCATCTACATCATCTACACTGTGGGCCTTGTCATCACTCATAGTGTGGCTACATAGAAGACGTAAGAATCAGGACGTCTTCCTCTCTTGCTATGTGTCTTCCTGGTCTTCCATGCCCAGAAACGGGCTCATCCTAGTCTTGGCATTCACCTCCGGCTGGCCCGCCTATTTCAATCTCTTAGTCCTTCTGTCTTCTTAACTTTTGCTTCCTTTCCTTTTCTGTGTCTCTGCTCACTGGTCATAAAGCCTATACTTCCCACCTCAGTGTTCTCATGCTTTCTCCTGTCTATATTCTGCTTCTGCTCCCCAACAGCTGAGTGCTCTCAGGAAAAAAAGATGCAAAATCACATGTTAATAAAACTCATCTCCACCTAACCTTGACCATCATTCATGATCTGTAATCGTCTTGTTCCTTTCTCGCTGTACGCTGTGACACTCAGCTCAGGGGACCCACCTACATTTCTAAAGTCCCATACACACAGCACGGCCTCCATGAATCTCTGAGCAGGTATTTTTCACTAGCGTTCCTCACGATGTGACATGTGTGTATATCAGGACATGGAAGCTGTCAGCACACTGGCCTCTTGGGCTCCAATGCCAAA
Source organism: Macroglossus sobrinus (assembly GCA_004027375.1). Taxonomy (NCBI): domain Eukaryota; kingdom Metazoa; phylum Chordata; class Mammalia; order Chiroptera; family Pteropodidae; genus Macroglossus; species Macroglossus sobrinus. Next base: position 246,191 of record PVKZ01002189.1, read on the forward strand.
CCTTTCTATTTTTAATTCAGGCATTCATGAAATATTTATTAACTATCTATGACACATAAGGAATCATGAGAGCCACTGCAGATGATATGTAAATGGACCAGCTGGAAAATCTCCCTTAATGAATTTAGATTTCTCCTCTGGAGCCTCTAATGCTTTTTAGTGTCGTCTTTCTTGAAAGTCTCTCTTGCTTCAAATTTGGTTAAACTTTGCTACCTTGAACTCGTCCACGTCTTTATGAGTGTTTTTTCCTTATCCATTTGTTTCTTTGATTAACATTTTTTTGTTTGTTTGATAAGCCTATATTAGATGCTTAATATGCTAGCCTTTGGGTGTCTTCTTCTTGACTCTAAATAAAAATGGCAGCAGTAAAAACAACTTATATTTATTGTTACTTTACTATATGTCAGTCACTATTAATCCATTTATTTTAATCTGGTTGATCTGTCTTTGAAACCCCGAATGTTATCCTCATACTTCCATGGCTTTCTTTTTATTCTTTGGGGTTCTTATCCATGGGGATATTTAAGTAATATCCATGTATTAGTTTTCTTTTGTCACTATATAACACATCACCGTAATTTTGCAGCTTAAGACAACACAAATTCAGTATCTTGGTGTCTGCAGGTCAGGTGGGCCTGCTAATTTTTCTAACCTCCCATCTTACACAGCTGAACTCAAAGTATCAGTGGGACTGAGCAACTGTCAGGAGGCCAGGGGCAGGGAGGATTGCTCCCACGCTGATGGCTTGTTGCAGAGTTTAATTCCTTGTGGCTGCAGGACTAACACCGCATTCCTTCCCCAGCTGCCAGTTGGGGAGTTTCTCAGCCACCAGAGGCTACCTGGAGCCCCCATCATATCGTGCCCCCATTTCCAACCCACGAGTCCTCCTCATGCTTCATTTAAATCTCTGACTTCTTCTGCTGTATCTTGTTTGTTTCCTGCTGGAAAAAGTTCTCTGTTTTTTAGGACTTGTTTGATTAGATTAAGAGATTGAGTCAACTGGGTAAGCCAGGGACCACTCTCTATTTTAAAGTCTGAAATCTTAATGCCATCTACAAAATCCCTTCCTGTCCCTTTGCCATGTAACCTAACATAGTCACAGGTCACAGGGATTAGGACGGGAAGGTCTTTGAGAGTCAACATCAGTCAGTCCCCAGGCATGCACTAATTATTCCAAAGCCTTATTCTTCAGCTCAGTTTTTGTCTTCTTGTCCGTTCTTAAAACCTTTACTGCCCAGTGACTTAGTTCCAACACTGTGAAGTTGGTTCAGACTTCAAAGGAGAGAAGGCTCCACCCTTGATGATCCACAGTACAATGCAAAAAAAAAAAAAAAAAGAAGAAGAAGATAGTTGCAGTTTGGTAAGTAAGTTGTATACCATAAAAATGTGCCCACTGCCATTGGAGCACAAAGGAGATTTTCCTAGAAAAAAATGCCAGTTGAATATTGTCAACTCTTACATCCCCCTGGAAAAAAATAAACATTTAGATTTCTAAAAGCGAATTTATAATATAGGCCACATCTTGAATTAGTCTAGCTCCCTCTGCTTCCATTAAATGTTGCTACTGTTCACCCTTGAACTCACTTTGAAATTATGGAGTCTTTTTTAACCCCTCTTGCATTAGATTCTTAGGGCTGACATAATGACAACCATAACGTGGGAAACTTAAAACAACAGAAATGCATTCTCTCACAGTTCCGGAGGCCAGAAGGCCAAGACCAAGGTGTTGGCAGGTTTGGCTGTCCAGGTGACATCTGTTCGATGCGCCTCTCCTAGTTTCCAGCGGTTTTCAGCAATTCTTGGTGTTCGCTGGCTTGCAGCTGCATCGCTCTAAATGCTGGCTCCAAAGTCACACATCACATCCATCTTCGCTTTGAGTGTGTTGCTATAACTCTTCTCCTCCTACAAGCATGCCTGTCAAACTAGATTAAAGGGCCACCTAATTCTAGAATGACCTCATTTTCACTTGATGACATCTGCAAAGATGTTCTTTCAAAATAAGGTTATATTCACAGAATTTTATGGGTAAGGACTAGAAAAAAATATTAGGGCCTGCAATCCCACTCCTAACAGCAATCTAAGCCCTATTTCTTTATAAATATCAAAGATTTTGTAAATTCTGATCCACATCTTTCACTACATTCTGACCGTCAGTATCCATTTCCCATCACTATGTTATTACTAGCATTTCTCCCACTAAGTATGTTCCAAGCTGTTTTCAAAAGGGGGGCGGTGAATCACGTGAGTATATTCATTTCATAATCAGTCATTTCCCTAGAATTATATTCTTCACATTTATGAAGAACAAACATGTGAAACCAATGCGTATATGTGTTAAAATGCACTTAAAATCTTAAGACAATCTTTCTGACTTTTATATATTAATCATTCGACATATAAAATAATTTCATTTAAAAAAGGTATAACATCTTTCCACATATTCCTAATAGAGAATTAATCTAAGAACCAAGAGTGTATCATTTAAGGTTTTTATATGCTAGATTTAATAATAATGGATTAAGACTTTTGCTTCACTGCATGAAAGAGGTGAACAAATTCTATATTTTCCCTTAAAATTATTTTCAAAATATTTTCTTGTCTGTGTTTATAGACCATAATGCTGATCCTTGAATTTCCCAAAGACATATGTTGAGGTGGGGGGGAAACTGCATCTGACAAAATCTTTATTATTCTCAAGAATCAGAATTCTAAAATGAAAACTGAGAATTAGATTTCATGGCACACTTTCTTTATCTGTTATGCTTTATCTTTGACATTCCTGTACTGTTTATCCATTTCCCAAATTACTGATTTTTTTCTATATTCACATACTATGTTAATATCAATGATTTTAACTACTGACATAGAATGATGTCAGTAGAATAGAATATAGAATTTCTATATTCACATACTATCAATAATATCAATGATTTTAACTACTGACATAGAATGCCAGAATGCAATCGGGCATTAATCTTTATAAAGTTTACATTTTACATCAGGTTGATACATCAAAGTTCTGACCCATGTTTTATGGATGGAGCATGAAGAAACACAGAGCACACCTGCAGAGTTTCTGACTCCACTGTGCTGATGATGGGCCAGATTCATATTATTTAATGATCTGTCAAACCTACAATATGGATGAAAACATAAGACTGTTTCCATGAGTAACTCATATAACAGGAGAGGCAGATAGCTAGCGTTGTCTGAAGTGATGTTTTAATAATTACTATCAATGAAACACCTCTGACGAAGTTCTCAGAGGCTTTCGAAAGTGATACATAGTTTGCATAAATATTACACACTACGTAAGCTAAATTCATTTTTGAAATAAGGTCAACTTTTTAAACTGAGTTTTAATTTAGGGCTTAAATAATACTTCAGTAGTTAAAATACTTAAAATAGTTCTACTTAAATTCTTTTTTTAGAAGGAACTATTTCACGATAAGAAAAAGAGGACAATTATATTTTATTTTCTTTTTTTACTTCTATCTCGAGGATTAGGATTTCATAACACATGAAAGGTCTTAGTGTTCTTAATGCACTGTGACTTTAAAACATTTTTATATTGATTCAGTCCATTGTGTAAATGCCTGAATCAAGACTTTGGTGACATATCAAGGGTAATTACCAATGAACTTAAAGATGGCCACGCTTCTTTGTACTCTTGCCCTTTCTTTATCCTACACGTCATGAAACTCTGCCCATTAAAAATATATATTCATTTATTCTGCTGCACACAAATACCCTCTTAAATTCCTACCCAATAACTAGATTTTTCACTTAAGCCCCACAATACAGTTTTAGAAATAATTCATCCATCCTGGGTGGCTAATACCAATCTTTTCTTCAATAAGACAGAGCATTGTCATCATTCTTGAGGGCTGGCAACTTTCCGATATCAACCATAAGTGCCACAGATGGGTTTCTGATTCTGTCCTCTAAAATTTAGTAGCCTGTGCTGAGATATATCTGACTTTTATTGGGTCTGGTCATATTTTTCCACCATCGGCACTGCATTCATCATCAGCCCCGGCTGCATCCACGCCACCTGCTCGCTCCATCTGTGCTCTCTCTTCGCGTCCGTTGCTTGCATCCTTTCTTCGCTTAGTTTTGCATCTACTCACTCATTAGCTGCAAATGAAGCTTGTTGCTTCCCGTCTGGCAAAAGTGGACTGGGAATCTCTATTTTTCTTTTTATCATCTTGCTTTACATAAAAATGAATGAAACCTTTAGTCTTTTCATACAGTTGTAATGCGTACTGACAGCTTTGTAAATTAAATATTCAAAGGGATGCAGTTGGTTTCAAAAGTGACTGCAGATCAGGACATACTATTGTGCCTTAAGCAAGAGATGGATATTTGAATCTCCTGCAGTGGGTTATTAAGAGACCTCTACTGGCATAAACACCTTTGTAAATTATTGCAAGCACTACTGAGATAAAGTACATAGGTACACATGGATACACATTTTTTTTTTCAGATTAATTCACCAGTTCTCAAAACAAAACAAAACAAAACACAAAGTATCTTTGAGGTCTAATCAATGCTTCTTTTTTCCAGGAAAAGTTGTTAAGAAAAGAAGGCAGAGAGACCTTAGTTTCAATAATTTTTAAAATATAGTGTTAAACATTTCATAAATATATTTCACTAAATCATCTGAAAAGAAGCTACAATTGCTTCGTTTTATCACTTACTCATACATTTGTTTGTTCGCTTAATTATTTAATAATTATTTATGAAGTTTCTGCAATGTGGAATGTGTTGCATTGGATGCCTGCCATTAAAGAACTCACAGTAGGATGGAAGTTAGGGTGCCACGGGATTCAGGAGGGGGCACAGAGCTAGCAGCAGGCACAGGGCTCTCTCCCAACTGGGGGTGCTGACTTGAATCTGAAGAAGTTTTGCCCCCAGGGAACTTTTGCATAAAGATTCCAGGACTAAGAGTAGAACTGATTTAGTTGCACTTCTTTGAAATAAATACATGGGGGAAAAAAATCCTATCACTCCTTTAATGCACTCTATCGTTTCCTTCCCCTTCCAAGCAACTTTCATCGACTGACACCTTGCCCAGGTTTCACTATGTTTCCGTTACCTACATTTTCTATTGTAATCTTATTTCAGCATTTAACTCTGTTTGTTTTATTGTCCTTTTATTTCATTTTACCTAGTACTCTTTTATTAAAAACTACTTGAATAATTAATAAACATACACAAAAAATATACCCAAAAGTGAGAAAATGTAAATACTCCTGTAATTGCTGTGAAACTTAATCACGTACAGCTACACCCATCTCCCAGGTTCTCCCAACCTTGACTCCTGTGGTTCCCACCCTCTAACACGTCACTTCCCAGAAATCAGTCTCATCTAGAATGTCACCCATCCAACTGCCCTCATTCCTTTCGCTCAACATACCACATAAGTACGCATCCCAAAAAAATATATCATTCACTTTCGCGTGCTCAAGGATTTTATGGAAATGGTAAGACAGCATATTTTTTGCAATTTTCTTTTTTTTTCACTCACTATTATATTTGTGAGGTAGTCTATTCCTGTGTACAACAGTATTTTATTCATTTTCTCAGTTGTGTTGTATTTGTTTGTTCTCCTGGGCTGTGGATTTCAAATTTTCTGAGCACTTTCATCAGGTGAAGCAACACATTTTAAATTTTCGTGTGTAAAAAGTTTTGAGGTCATGCAAATATTCTGTTACACTCATTAATCCTGGTAAGGTTTTAGTTTTACTGTTAATATTTTTGGGTTATTTTTTAGTTTACTATCATTGAACAAAGGTTGCTAAATTCTTTTCAAATCCATCAAAAATTTTTCTTTTAGTGAGATATTTTCTTGGGAGTTTATGATATATTTAGACGTATTTCCACTGTCTTTTAAGTTTCATTTATACAATTTTTCATTCAAGTAAAATCTTCTTTTACAATCATTCATAATTTTATTTTAGTTTTTCCAACTTTTTTCTTTACTTTTGAAATTATATTTTTTATATCTTCAGAGAGTTTTCTAGCTACTTTAATATTTACACTTAACAAATTCTAATGTTGATCAGAATCTTTTATCCTTCTTAACATATTAATACAAAGACCATATAACACTTAACTATAATTAATCTTCCTATCTTCTTGATTTATAGGAAAAATAAAGCTTATCTTTGTGATCTTCACACCACTTAAATCAATCTCCTGGACCAGAAATTGAACAGGACGCCAGTAAAACTGGAGATTTTCTGTTGGGCCTCAGAAATTATCAGCAAGCCTTATTGACTCGTGGAAACTACCGATCTCGTGGACAGGAGTATCTATCAGCAGGTGACGAGACATACAGAAGTGTCGAGAACCAGCTTAAATCATCTTAAGGCAACTGAAAAGTCAACACGTTTTACAAGAGCATCTGTCCATCAATAAGAAATGATTTTTTAAATCATACTATGGACAAATAACAGATAATCATGCAGCTTTTAAATAAAGTGAAGATGTCTTTTTATGGTGATATAGAAAGTCTTCAAAAAACTATTAAGTTATAAAATCAAGGTACAGGACATTGTGAAGTATAATCCTTTTGTGCAGAAAATGACTTTTAGCATGAAAACAAAAAGGGATAGATACACACCCACAGAGGTAATACACCCTGCTATATATGTAAAGAAATATATTTTTTAAAAACTGTAAAACTGTTTAACTTTGAGATGACTAGGGTGGGAAAAGAGGTTTTAATTTTTTTAGATTATAACTTTCTTTACTGTCTGGTTTTTAACCATGTGTACATATATACAATTTTAATATAAATAAGTGGTAGGAATATTAATCATTTCCATTTTTCCTCTTTAGGCAATAGATAAATATGTTTATGTATATAAAACTTCAAGAAATGCAACACCTAGGAGTCTTCCTGAACAAAATTACTTAACAATAAAATATAGCCAAACAAGACCAAATTTAAAAAATCAGTGAGTAGAAACAGATGGAAAATGAATAATCTATTTAAGCACAGAACAGCTACTAAATAACCATTAGAAATATGTTGATTCATTACAGTAATGTATGTAAATATTATAAACTTTGACTATTTAAAACTAGTAATTGAAATGCGAATTTGAAAAGTAAGAGGGGCAAAAAGCATCAGAACAACACTTTCTCCTCATTCATAACCTGGTAGTCAGTTCACCAGGTTGAAATGCAAACCGTTAACTTTAAAAATGACAACAAGCTCTGAATTAAACATTTTAATAATGTTTTTTATCAGAAAAAAAGAGCAATTAATATCTTCATTTTGTAAAAAAATACTTATCTCAATTTTTAGCAATTTTGTTTTATTTTATTTCTTTCTGCTCAATAGAAAATTGAATAAACACTGTTAAATTTTAGATAACTTTTATCCATGCATATATGTATTTATCTGTGTATTATCTATTTATCATCCATTTCTTTCTCCTTTATACATATATATAGAGATATATACATAGAGATATATCTATAATGATGTTCTCTTAATACTAATTTAATGATTATTTTTAAATGACTGGGTTTTAGATATTTAAGGCCTCTACTAATTATTGTTTTGTATTCCAATTCCTTTTAATGAGTAGGCATAATTTACATAAACATTCATTTTGTTGTTTTAAAGAATATCCATCTTCCAGAATAAAGCATTATATTATGGCTGTGAAACTTATGCTAAGAGAATTGTCCACAAGGCAGTATGTTCCTTCCACTAAGATTGTAAGAATAAGCCTCATATAAGAGGGAGGGAGAAATAATCCAGATTTAAAGATTATTTAAAATTCAGTGATAGAAATAAAGTACCATAGGCAAAGGGTGAAGAAAAAGAGAACTACTACTAAATATGTATTATATATATATGTGTGTGTGCGTGTCCGTGTGTGTGTGTGTGTGTGTGTGTGTGTGTGTGTGTGTTGGAGAATGTCTAGCAAATAAAAAAAGCAAACTTCACTAGCAATCGGATATAAAGAAGAACTGGTTGAGTAGGTAGATACATGTGGACTGAGAAACGTTTGCCAATGACATTTTTTCACAAGCAAAGAACAAACAAACACAAAAATCAAAGAGGCATCAAGAATTCACTTCCTTTCCCCACGACTGATGGAGAAACCAGCAATGAGTTCATTAAGTGTCAGTCAAGGGAACCGTATGGCAGCCCTCAGGACATGCGGAGAGCCTCAGCGCCTTTCAGTGGGCGAACCAAATGGTCAAGGGGACACTTTGGTGCATGCGGTGGTGGCAGAGGAGAGCACGGTGAGAAGAAAGAGCAGGGCGACGCGTGGGGGTACAGTCAGGGCCGACGGAAGACACGGGAGAGGAGACGAGGCTGTGGCTGCTTCTGATCGGACCTACTCTTACATTCCCTCGATCTGTCCCCGCTCACAAATCTCAGCCGATTTCAGTTTTCGACACATCATTAAACCCTTAAATGGACTAAGACCTGAGTGTCTAATAGCCATCTTACATTCTACTTAGAGGTGGCACGCAGCCTCTGATAGATCCCAGGACTTAATATGCAAAGCGGCTGAAGGGCAGAAGAGAAAGTTCGAGTGTGAAGTTTAAACACTAAATGGAACTGATTCTGACCACCGCGGTATTCTAGCTAAAGCAAGCTTGTCAGTTCTCCAAACAGCAGCAGCGTTTCCCGATGTGTATTGAGTGTGTGATCACAGATATGTAATTGTACTAATTATCAACTTTCCAGCTCCATTTTGCTACTGGAGAAACAGGTGTCAAGAAATTATGGAAGGTTTTTGTTTGTTTGTTCGTTTGTTTTATCAATTATACCCTTACACACTAGGCGTTGTTAACTGGCTTGGAAGCCATAAGCCTTTGCTCTCTGGACAAGGATAAAAAGGAAGAGAGACAGAGACAGCGATAGGGAAAAGAATAGGACAGGGACAGGATTGGGGAGATGCTGTGTGTGTGTGTGTGTGTGTGTGTG